>CAUYQG010004976.1:0-31969 GCA_963574415.1 Tarsius wallacei
ACGGAGGGAGGGAGACAGAGAGAGAGAGGGAGGGAGAGAGAGGGAGGGAGAGAGAGAGGGGGGGAGAGAGAGAGTGAGAGAGAGAGAGAGAAAGAAAGAGAAAGAAAGAAAGAAAAAGAAAGAAAGAGAAAGAAAGAAAGAAAGAAAGAAAGAAAGAAAGAAAGAAAGAAAGAAAGAAGAAGGGGTAAAGGAAGAAAAGAGGAAGAAAGGAAAAAATTTAAAACTTATCAAAAATTCAAAATGTGCATTCATGCAGTCTGACTGCAGAGCTCTTACACACATCTACCACATTTTGTGATACTGCCCTATTTAAAGCTGAGTCCAATATAGAATTGCTTGCAATTAATCATTGATTTCATGTGTTAAAGAATATCGAGCTGGTCCTATCACAAAATAGTAACTAACATTTATTGAAAATATATGTGACAAGATTTGTGGCAAGCACTTTCCAACTATATTTCAGTAAATTCTCTCAACAGCTTTATAAAATAGGTACTATTATTATCTCCACTTTATCAGGCTTAGAGAGGTTGCATAACTTCCCAAGGATAGCCAACTATTAGGTTATGAGCTAAAATTCAAACTAAGATCTGTGTGCCTCTAGAACTTGAACACTTAATCACCATACTATGTTGTTGGTAAAGCAACCATTATTTAGTTATCAGCATTTAATTTTGCGGTCAGCAAAAGACTCTATACTGAGAGGGATGAACATCCTTATGAGAGTAGCCAAAGATATTTTTCTATTACTATAAATTACTAAAGTATGCTTATGAAGATAGTATACAATGCATTTAATCCTGCAGAAAGAACTTAATTATCAATGCATATAGTTTCTCTATTCATCCATCTCTCCATCATCTGCAAACTTTTTTTATTCATTGAATGATTCTTTCATCCATTCATTCACCAAATATTTAATGAGATTACATCATATGTCAAGTGTGTGCAGTTAAGCAGCTTTTAAGAAGTTGCCTTTGGGACATGAAAATGGTTATAATTGAGAAACCCCAAATGTTTAAAAGCTGTAAGAAAATGAAGAGCTTGAACTTTGTACTAAGCGAATTTCTTCAACCACCTTTGATTTACTTTGCTGAGTTAGGTGCATTATAAATTATTTGCAACTTATTTTGGAGTGTTACCAATGGCATTAAAAAATGAACCTTCTTCTTTTAAGATGGTGACATTAGTATTTTTCATTTTATATTTCTCTTTAAACACTTTCATAAGTGATGTATTTAAAATGTACAATTTATTACTTCCTACTTACTTTCCATAAGATCCTTCCCTCTCATTTGACCACATGATTATAAGAATTTTTTTTTTTTTTTGAGTTGGAGTCTCACTCTGTTGCCCAGGCTGGAGGGCAGTGGCTGCTCCTGGTCACTGCAGCCTCGACCTGCTGGGCTCCGGCGATCCTTCCGCCTCAGCCTTACGAGTAGCCGGAATTACAGGCACGCGCTACCACACCCAGCTGATTTTTGATTTATTGTAGAGATGAGGTCTCGCCAAGTTGCCCAGGCAGGTCTCGAACCCACGGACTCAGGCAATCCACTCACCTCAGCCTCCCAAGGCGTGGGATTACAGGCTGAGCCACTGAGCCCGGCTTGATTATAAGAAATTTAAAGTATAACAACACACCTATGATGAGAGCAGGCAAGTTCTCCTTGAAGCACTGAAAATGATAGAAGCAACAGAAGAAATTCACTAAGAAATATCACCCAGGAAATCACTTGGAAATCTGTGGCAGTATCTAGCATCAACAAAGAGCTGTGATAAACTTAGGCAGTGTCAGATATTGCAAAGACCTTTGCTGCATCAGGAAGAATAATAGGAAAGCCAGTTCACTACAAGTAAAAGGTGTGGATGTCGACTAAGTGTCTTACTTGCAGAGCACTGTATTTTATTGAGTCTCACTTCACCACTGAATTCTGTAAGGAAAAAATGTGCTTAAAAAATTAAAAGACACCTTGTTTGGTAAGATCAAGATAATGATTTTTTTTCTCCTCAGAGCTTTGCGTTCAATTCAACCTTTCAAGTAAATTATACAATTCCAACTCAATTCATAATTCAAGAGGTACTGTCTAGAAAGTTTTATTTTAAAATGCACATAGAGAAAAATTCTCTAATGGGTTATCTAAAAATGGCTGATTATTATCCTAGTTTATATGGAACTGAATATCTTTTGGGCAGCAATCTTTACGCCTCTCCTGGCTGTATGCATTCTGTTCAGGACTTCATTAGGAATTTTATCTGAGGGGCTGAAGTAGTTTCCAGTGTCTGGACTTGCTGGAGAGGTTCACACCCTGGCTAGGTAGGTACAGAATGCTCATATTTATTCCTCCTTATTGTGTCATGTTCATGTGTACTTTTAATAAATCTTCATGCAGCGTTGAGGCTGTAAACCTCCTATCCAGATGGCAGATCACTCTTTGAAGGAATATTTTCAAAGGTCCCTGCTCAATTGACAACAGCTTATTTCTTCCAAACATGCTTATTTGTGCCATAGAGCAATAGGAGGCACCTAATTTGGGCAGTATAGACTAGGCAATTCATGTATAATTGTTGGCTTATTGAGCCAGTGGTATTTTCACTTTTATGACCAAACTCTTTTTTATACTCTTGCTGATGAGTTTTTTGGTACATCAAAGTAAGCCAAACTGCTTCCATATTTATCTGTCATTATTCACAGTTGGAAATTCCTCATGCTTTCTCACATGCAACATAAACGAGAAACAACTGAACAAACGAATAAGCAACTCCTGCACTGCTAACTTTGATTTTTAGTGAAAAGATATATGTTTATATTATATATGCTATACTTTTAGAGAAGTGCACAGATCGTAAGTGAATGTCTCAATGAATTTTCATAAAGTGAACATATCTATGTAACCAGCAATCGTATCAAGATACAGACTATTACCTGTAACCTTCCTTGTACCCTTTGTGGTCACTTTGTATAACCAATTTGTATAAACCTTTGTATAATCACTATTCTGATTCTAACACCATTGATTAACTTTCCTGTATTTGAACTTTTTAGAAATAAGAAAAATTCAATGTGCAGTCTCCTATGTCAGCCTTCATTTATCCATTACTTTGAGTGTAATATTTGCCCTTACACTTGTGAGTAGTTACAATTCGTTCTTACTGCTCTGTGGTATTCTATTTTGTGAATATATCATGACATCTTTATCCATTCTATCGTTGATGGACAATTGGGTGTTTTTCAGTTTCAGGCGATTATAAACAGGGCTCCTATGAACATTCTTATCTGTGTCTTTTGGTGCACAAGTCTTTTGACCTGTCTCCCTCTTGCTGTAATTAGAAGAAAAATTATGAAATGAAGTGAAAGTATTCATCTGAAAAAGATAGGTCTATGATGCCACTGTTATTTGGGACTTGCTATGTGACTAATTACATTTTGAACATAAACAACTCCCTCTGCCACAGTACTTTCCCTTAGCAACCCAAACTCATTGAGTAACTTAGCAAAATGGCCCCAAGACACTTCTGTTCTCATTTGAAAATCAACCAAATTGCAGTTAGGGATGAAAGGAAAACTTAGGATAAATATATGCAAGTTTAAAGCCATATAGAACAGCACAGCCAAAAACACTCATTAAAATTACTCATGGACAAAAGAGATTTGCACTAATTAAAATGCCTAGTCACTGCAGAGTGGGTTAAGAGAGAAGATTGACTTAGTATCAAATGGCTTCATTTTATGGCTTTACATCAAACTTTTGAAATATTTTCAGTTAAGGAAATGAAAGAAAGATGAAAAGAAAAACCTCAGAGGGAAGCAGATAAAATATCACAGACCTAAGGAGATCCATTATCATCATTATGGCAGCATTTTCTATCACATTTATGAATTTGGGCAATTTTTATTGCACTTGTTGTGAAGGGACAATTGAGCAGGTGCCATTTTATGAGATACTAATTCTGTAGTGATTCCCAAGTGGAGGATCCACACATAAGGGTCAATTATTATGAGTCTAATAGAAATGCCGTGATTGGGAAAAATGCAAAGTAGCATTAATCTCCCCATTGCTCCCTTGAGCAGAGTTGAGCTGTCAATTTTAGTCCTGAGGAGCTTGGAGACCACCAACATGGCCAGAAGGATTTCAGATTTGTCACATCAAGGACAGAGTGAGCTGAATATTTTTATTATAACTTTGAAATACCAGTTTCTAATTTTAAAATTATAAGAATATATAAAGGAAAAGAAGATTAAATATTATTCTTATCATTATAATATAGACTAGATGTTTCAGTATATTATCCTGAGATTTTAACCTTCAAGTTTAAAATCATTCCTACTTAAAACTCAACATCCTGATTCTCTGGCTTTTATTTGAGCATTTATGTGACTAATCATCAGGGATTTTATACAGGTGATATAAAATTTATATTCTTATTTCTCATGAAAATCAGAGCAACCACAAATTATTCTAAAAATTGAAGCAATAAATGTGAAATACTTAGCACCATTATTACATATGTGGTACACATTAAGGTTAGGTTTCATCTAGATACATGTTCATATGATATTAACCTATAGTACCATTTGCCACATACAGATGAGGCCATAGATATGGAAAGAAGAGAAAGAAAAGCTAGAAAGAGACTAATATTTATTGATCATCTATTATGTTTGAGGTAATGAGCTCAATATTTTATATGTGGCAGCTCATTTAATTCTTTCAACAATGTCTCAAGGTATAATTTACTATGCTTTCTGCAGATCAGAAAGTTTCAGGTTCAACCATGTTATATATCTTTTACCAATATTACCAATACTACCATTCCTGAATGGTAGATTCAGTAATCATTGACAAGTCTGATTGCCCATAATACTTTTCTACTACACCACTTGGCCTTCTCGTCCTAAGAACACATTCTCTGGTCATTAAGATTTTTAATGCCTATAAGAAAGCTTGAAATGAAAATGCTCAGGTTCACCTGCAGTAGCCCAAACAGTTCTCCAAGTTCAAGGTTATTGCCTAGCTATCATAGTCCATTTGTGTTGCTATAACAAAATACCTGAGATTGAGTAATTTATAAAGAACAGGAATATATTTCTCATAGTTCTAGAGGTTGTGAAGTCCAAGATCAAGGTGTTGGCAAGTTTGGTCATCTGGTGAGGACTGCTCTTTCTGCTTCCAAGATGGTGCCCTGTTCTGGTGTCCTCTGGAGAGGAGGAATGCTGTGTCCTCACATGGCAGAAAATGGAAGATGAAAGTGCAAGTGAGAGCTGAGTGCTGGCTGAAGACATTTTTATAAAGGCCTTAAAATTACTCCTGCACTAACCACCTCTTAAAGGCACCACTTCTTAATACCATCATGTTGGCCATTACATTTCAACACCTAAATTTTGAGGGGGATACATTCAAGTCATAGCATTCCCATACCAGTTTTGATACTACAAGTGTTTTTTGATGAATCTCAATAAATACCTACCAACTTTCAGTTATGACTTTTAGGATGACAAGGAAGGTTCAGCCAGCAGCTGAAGGCCACTCCTGAACCAAAGTCAACATGCCAAGAAGGGACAAGACTGCTACAATGTATTTTCTCCAAGTCCATACTTCCTTAATTGGAAACAATCCACATTCCTGTTTCCTCATTACCTGTCTCTAATTTGCCCTTTTCCCTGTATCTAGTCTCCTCCAACTCTAAAACATCCTCTATGGTGCTATCAGAGGTCTTGAAGCTTATAAAATGCATATCTGTCACTAACCTCGGAAAAATTATTGAATGACTCCATATAGAATTATGACAACCTTTGAAAGTCTTAGATAAGCATACGAGAGTTGGGCTGATCCTTCTTTCTCTGGCCTTCCCGCTCCCCTGGTCGCCTTTCACCCTCATATCTTTGTCTCTGGCCATTATTTCAAAATATTTCTGAATGTGACAAGCGGCTTCTTACATCCATGCCTTTGCCCAACTTATATGCCTAAAATATCCTTTCTTCCCTGTTCTCCTAAGTAAATCCAACTTCGTTTTTCATAGTTCAGCTCCAATATTGACTCCTCTAGGCCTTAGTGTCTGATTTGTATGCCCTGCTATACACTCAAGTATAATAGAATTACATTGTTGAATTGTAATAATTTACTTGACTATGTTTCCTGTTACATGGTAAGCTTCTGGAAGACGGGACTATTATTTTAGGCATGTTATTTTCTGTAAATAGCATGAATTTGAATCTAAGTTCTACCACTTACTGACTGTCTGACTTCTTCCTTCTAAACTTTTCTTCTCATCTATGGAATGGAGTATTACCCATCTTACAAGGGTTATTTTTGGCATTAAGTGAGATTAACCCATGTAAATAAAGCACAGCGTCTACCATAATGGTAAGTACTCAATAAATGTTAGCTTTTACCATGATGAAAACAGTAGTCATTTATTTAAGGAATATTCATTCTCAAAGTATAATAATAATGATTATGACTGTAATAATATTTTAATAGTGTTTTCAAGGACTTTCATCTTTGTCAAACTTATCAAAGAAACTCTTAACAAAAGCTAAAAATGTGGGTCTGTAACAGAGAAAAGAAAGTAAGATATCTTTCAATATCTTTGCTCCATTTTGTAAATTCAAGAATTTATAGAATCGAGGCCTTATAAAGTCAAATGCATCAGTTAGGGTTTTATCAAAGAACCAGGACATGAAATAGGGATTTATTATATGCATTAGACCTTGGGCAATTGTGGGAATTGGTGGAACTGGGGTGAAAAGTCTTTGCAAGTCTGTTTCTTTCATGTCTGGTGATGAGTCTAAAGGCACTGCCAGTCAGCACAACCAGCAGTCAGGAAACAAAACTGGACGTGAAGTAAAAGAGTGGGAGGACAAACTGGAACCTTCACAAGCAAACTAAAACCCACCAGGAAAAATTGTCTCCCTCTAATTTCAACACTGATGATACAGGTGACCTGAAAAAGAAGACAGTATCCTTTGCAATAGAGCTGCACATATGCCTGGCTCAAGGCTTGGAGAAATTGAAAGGCAAGTGGAAGCTGAACAAGTTGAGGGTTAGTGGCTGCTGGCACAAACAAGGTGAGCTATAGCAGTGCATGGGGTCCTCCACTTATCTTCAGAGCATAAAGGCTGCAGCTCACTTTCACCTTCTAAATTTTACATAAATTTCTCTGGTGACCAACGCAAGCCTAGGGAGAGGAAATATTGGAAATGCAGGTCCAACTCAGATAAATTGTCACAGTTGAAAGCCACTACATCCAGTAATAACTCCACAGTTACATAATTGTAAAACTGGCCCAAGAACCCAATGTTCTTTCCACTAGATTACTCTCCTATTACTAATAGTATCAATCACAAGAATAAGAACATATATTTTACATTGGAAGGAATAAATATTAAAATTTTGAAAATAGACCTCAAATCACGAGATTTTCATCAAAAGAATGCCAGTCTTTTTAATAATTCTCATGAGGTTTGCTTTTGTAGTAGCAAATGGTCTGTGAAATTATTTAGACCCAAAATCCTTACTCAATACAACATCCATACTGGGAAAAAAATGGCTTAAAACTAATCTATTGACTATTCTACCTCTTAACAAAATAGGAAGAATTGTTGTTAGATTTCTGATCCTTGTGGATAAATTTCTGAATGTTTTAGTTTGGGTCAAAATCATGAAAACCTATTTACTCACTTGGAAGCTTTTGGTCTCTGAATTGGCCTAGTCTAAAACCACTCGTAGCCATTGACTTAAAAAAAATTGTGAAAACCCTTCCAACACTCCAAACTCACTAATTAATAGTGAGGAAAATTTTACCTGTAGGAGAGCTTGGATTTCTCAGCAACCTTTGATTTAAGTTGCTTCATCTAACTAGTTACACATTGCTCCAAAGCACTCAACTAAAACTGTGAGATTTTTTGAAGAAGCACCTCTAGGTGGTCCCCAAATTCTGCTCCTACTTTGAAATCTTTGGGATCTTATTAACCAACAGTCTCTACTAGAGACTCCAACACGTTTTTATTCTTATAGTTATTAACTTATAGCAAGCTGCATCCTCATCCCCCTTCCAGTCCATTTATCTTGATCATAACTTGTTTTAAAATGCTCTGTTTTTAAAACACATTTCTTCAATTCTCCCCACCGCACTTGTTTTGCCTATCCTGTAGATGTTTTAGCACAACGACATGAATATCAGTAGAGTTTCATAATACTCTATATTGTATATACCATAGAAGATACTCTCAAAATATTCTTACTGATTTGTTATTTGTCATTTGCTTTGAGAAGGGAAGTAAAAGTATGCTTGGAAACATTTTCCCTCCATGATAAATGGCATATTTCAAGAATTTATCCCCTTCATTTCTGGTTTTATGTAAATCAGACTCTCCATGGCAGAGTAGGGGATGACTCACAGGAGGTGTTTGCCTGGGCAAAGCAGTTGGATTTACAGAGATGTTAGAGATTTCAGTGTGAAAATGGGAACTGGCTTCAAAATATAGTTTTAGGGCACTGACTTTTCTGAATTGGGGAACCAAAGTTCAGCAGTATCTTCAGAGTGAAGACCTTCTGCATGGGGCTCAGTATCAGGAATATCTATATGATGCTTGATTCACCTTTTGCTGTGTAGCCATTTTTTTCCCCTTCTGGAAACAGTTCTGTCTGTCACTCTTGCCAATTCTGTCTATGCTAGTAAATGGAAAAATATATTTACTGATGATAGTCTAACACACCATGTTTCCCAAAGATATTCTAATCTAATGACACAGTCTCTAATATTAGAATAAAATAGAGGTTTAGACCTTAGGATTTAGAGTCAAGGAGATAGGGACTAAGTTCTAGCTGTGCATTAATTTCTGGGCTGCCTCAAAAAATTAGTGCAATTCTTTGAGTTTAGTTTTCTAAATGATGCTATGAAAACAATACCTCAGAGCCTTGCTATAAGAATTAAATGAAATGTTAATGGATACAGTGATTAGCACTCAGAAAGCATGCCATAAAGTGCTAGCTCTTACTATTTTAATATTCATTATACAGAAGTGAAATTATAATGGCACCAAATAGGAACAAGTTTAGCATGGAGTCTGGACTCAAATCTGTGTTTCTATCCAGGCATTACTACTGATACATTACGAGATCTTGTGAACGTTACTTAACCCTCTATGCCTTTGTCACCTCATCTGCAGTTTTGTGAGAACAGCTACTTCTTAAGTGTCTTAGTGAAAATTAAATATAATATAAAGCCCTTAGGAAATGTATCATATATAATAAGTACACAATAAAGTTCATCCTTTTTCTAATCACCCCTCAGAATGAGCTACATGCATATAGAAAAACTTGGTTTAAATATGCGCATTTTAAATTGTTAGACATTTTTGAAAAAAAAACTGCACTCCGATTTAGAGTAGCAGGCTATGAAGACTTAGCCTCTGAGCAAAAAACTAGACAAATTTTGAGAACAGGACTGAGAAAGTGGTATCTCATATCTTTCACACCACACACATCTTTTCAACCTTGCTTTGAATGTTATTGTAGGGGATATGACATTTAAGTAGGCATCATTGCATTCAAGTGCCCACAGATATTAGGAAAAGGAAAACTTGGATATGGAATCAGAGACTGCCAAGTGTACATAACAATCATGGGAAGGTTATTTACAAATGCAGAATCTCAATTTTTATCAAATAGTCTGACTAAATAGATATAGGTCATGCACAGGATTCCACATTTTCAGAAGCATTCAAGGTGATTCTCATGCCCCATTTTGAGAATCAAAAGAGTAAGAGCCTTTAAAACAGGTGAATTTCATTTCTAGAAACTCAGACTCTAAAACCAGGATCTTAATCACTATTTTATTCTAAAAAATGTGTGCAATTATTTTCATACAAATGTATGTGCAAAAATGCTTGCCATTGATGAGTGAAAGTTTAGCAACAATAAGAGATTCATTAAGTAAATCATGTCACTTCAATCTATATGATGGAAAGTCATCACAATTAAGACAAATTTTTATATGTTCATAATTTAATGTTAAGTGAAAAGAGAAGATAATACAAATATATATTATATGAATCTATTTTTTTGCCAACAAGTGATAAAAGAAAAAAAAATCATAGGCACAGAGGCTAAAGTATATATGTCAAAGTAATTCTGAATAATAGGTATGGATAATTTCACAATTTTCTTTGTGCTTTCAAGATTTTCTGCATTTAATATCTGTTAGCGTCATGATTAAGAATTTTAAAATATATATATTTCTTAAGATAAACTGTCAATATGTATATTGCTCAGTGAATACAACTGCCAAGAAAACTGTGAAAAGCAGAATAATGGGTGTCCCAAAAATGTGTATTACTGTAATCCACAGAAACTGTGTATATGTTAACTTACTTGGCAAAAGGGACTTTAAATATCTGATTAAGGGTTTGCTAGAGACCTTGAGATTGGAAGAAAATCCTGCATTATTGAGTGAACCCATCTGTGGACACATCCAATTAATTAGTTTGTAAAAGCAGAGAACCTTCATGGCCTGGGGTCAGAGAGAGATGCAATGACAGAAGAGTAAAAGAGATATGAGGTGAGAATGACTCAGCCTGCCTTTGCTGACTTTGAGAATGGAAGAGGGAGCTACAAGACAGAGAATACTGATGGTCTCTAGAAGTCAGAACAAGAAAGGAAACAGATTCCCTTATGAAGTCTCTAGAGAAGAGTGCAGTTCCTGCATACAACTTTATCTTAGTCCAGTGAAATCTGTGTTGAAAGTCTAACCTACAAAAGTGAAAGATAAGAAATGTATGTTGTCTTAAACCCGCTAAGTTTGTGGTAATTTGTTACAGCAGCAACAGAAAACTAATACAAAAGCAAAGGGAAATATTGAAAAATAATTAAAAATTGAAAAATTAAAGTGCTTTAAGTTGCAAGTAACAGAAAAGCTTGACTCACTCTGATTTATTTGTAATGAGTTTTATAATCTCACATTATAAGACAGAGGGTGACCATCATAGGGTACCAAAACTCTACTGCCCCAGCACCAGGCCTCTCTTCCACATATGTGTCTTCTTGATAACTCCAGGAAATGAAATGTTTTCCTAATACTCCTCAGCTATGTATGTTGTGATTCTGAACATGAAATCTAGAACCAGACTGACTGGGTTCAAATAACAACGATGTAATTTGGTGGCTGTTTAACCTTCTTTGGGCAAGTTATTTAACCTTTTGCATCCAATTTTTCTCAACTGTAAAATGGAACGAGTACATTTTATTCCACCTCATTGACTTTTTATGATGATTAAATGAGTTATTGTTTATAGGACACCTAGAACATTACATGGCTTGCAGTTGTTCCGTGGAGGGTGGGTCAATTCAAAACTATGCCCAAAGTCTGAAGAAGTTGAAAGGCCAAAGAAGGAGGCTGACTAATCTAGTTTCTCAGAAAGAAACACTTAATAGGGACTTAGGAACAGAAGCCATGTCTGTGTCTTGGGTGGCAGCAAGACAAGATGGTGGATCCACATGCCATTATCCTCCAGACACGGGGCTTATAGATCATAGGGAAGGAATTGGTAAAAAAATGAAGTTAAAATCCCAGGGAAAGGCAAGAATGCTGTGTGAACCTACTTGTGGGCAGGACTTATGGTCAAGGTTTTTTGTTTTTGTTTTTACCTAGGAGCAATATTTATAGTAAGTAAATAATATAGTAAGTAAATAATATATATAGTAAGTAAATAATATAGTAAGTAAATAATATAGTAAGTAAAACAAGGAATAGAAGATAAAATGGAAATCTTAGAGGAATTTCCAGAGCTAGAATTAATCAGAAGTCAACATGGCCGACTAGCATCCAAGATAGAAATGCTTTAGCCCTCACTGTAGTGAACATAGTAGATTGTTGGAGCATTTTTTCAAGCCTCCTTGTTAAACCCCTTCCCCACTGACTTTGGGCATAGTCATGTAATTTGCTTTGGTCAATAAAAGGATAGTGGGCATGGCCACAAGCAGAGACTTGGAAATTACTTGTTTATTGGGGCTTGCTTTTTCTTGCTACTCTTGAACACCACTGACATGAAGTAGCCCAGGATAGCCTGCTGGAGAGGAGAGACATGTTGCTTTTGTTTTCCTGCCCAACAGCAAGCCATATGAATGAGGTCATCCTAGATCAACTGGTCATCAATCATCCCTCTAGCTGACCACAGACACTTGAGAAAGCTCAGTCCAGATCAGTCAGGCCAGCCCATACTGAAGTACCTCACAGCCAACCCACAGAATTATGAGATAAGTAAATGATTGTAATTTAAAGTCACTCAGCTTTAGGGTGGTTGTTATATCCAAATATTAGTTACAGCTAACTGATAGAGTTTGCACTCAATAAGAATTAACCATCATTTGCTACTGAGTGTCATTGATCAATCAACAACAATGTGATGATTAACTAAACAATCATAACAATGATTAGTTTAAACCAAAGGCTCTCTACCCTGGCTATGTATCATTAAATGCATGTGAACCATTAGCAAGTGACAGAGATGATTCTAGTGTGCTTTCAGAGTTGGGCACATTTGATGTGGTTTAATCATTGAGAAAGAATAGCTACTGGGATGTCAATCATCATGATCATTACACACATGGTCACACAGCTGGTCAGTGGCAGAGCAGTGACATTGGCTCTTTCTCTGGAGACCCTGCCTGGTGTTTTTTTCTATCATTCCATGCTGTGGAAGACCATGATACCCTCAGGCATTCACAACAAGTTAATTATTAGGCATATTGTCCAACAGCAGAGGAAAACTTGTTCACACTGTTTTTCTTTGAGCTGCACATACTCTGAGGCAAAATAGAAAACTTCAGATACCATTACTGAGGACTTTTTTCTTTTTTCCTGCATGCCCAGCAGCTGGTGAGTGTTCAGCATCAGATATGAGAAGTTAAGCTGAATAAACTGGAGGAAAACCTTCTAGAGAAAGCAAGCTCAGCTTTAAAAAAAATGCTAAGTTTGCCAACTCAAGAGCCCAGGACAGCTTAATAAAATTGAAGAGAGGAAAACCAATTAAACACTTTAAACTGCTATTCTGGGGCTCACCAAAACAACACAAATCAAGAGAAAATATTCAATTATTAGTACCAGCTGGGGTTTTGGTGAAATTTTTTTTAGTTAAGTCAAGTCCCTCCTCTTGCTGCTACTTCCCAGAGGGCCAAATGATTTTTCAATATCCAGAAGGTAGTTGATCGTGGATTTGCCCACGGGGATATTCAAAGAAATCCAAATGCCCTAATGCATAGCTCTGAGTATCCCACTTCTCTTTTCAAAAACATTCAGGGGCCCCCTATGGTTTGTATCGATATTCTTGACCTGGTACACAGTGCCTTTTGCAGTATGACCCCACTCCCGTACCTTTCTTACTTTATGACTTTCCCTACAGGAAGCCTGAGTTGTTGGCAAACTGTGGGGCTCATTGTCCCCCAGGAAATCATGTGCTTTGTTGCCTCTGTGCTTATGCTTTGCTCGAACCCACCCTCTTTATGTAGCCTCCCTCATTAAATAACCTGGTTTTCAAAGCCAATCTCAAATGCCAACTTCATGAAGCCTTTTCTTATCTTTTATAATACCCCACCAGCTACAAACAACCTGTAATACAACTGTAGTCAGGGTTTATTTAACTTGCTGTAGCTTGGAAGAATGTATATCAGAGGAACCATGAGTATTTGGGATAGTGCTGAATGATTCTGAGGGTTTAAGAAGGTTGGAGCCATTTCTGGATTAAATGCTGTTACAAACTTTAAATTAGGTATCCTGATAAATATTATCTAAGAAGCAGGGGAATTAAAGCAATGCTAGAGTTGTCACCAGGGTAGAAGCACATATTAGTCACAAGAAGGGGTCATTTAGTCACTTTGCAGAACATCCTTGCCTGTCTTATCATTGTTTATATACTCTGTGTGTATATATGTGTTTATATGTCATGTGTATTGTTTATGTTAGTTGGGAACATCCAACTCTCAGGACTGTTTTTATTTTTCTTATTATACACCTAGTTATGTCCATCTCCTCAGGATCTTCATAGTACAGAAACTGAAAAAAAAATGCCTCACATATATATCATCACTGGTCCTCATATGTTTTTGCTTTTAGTTTCTGGTTGACTCCCACTTTTTAAAAAATTTTAAATCATAGGGTACATGTGAGGATTTGTTACATAAGTACATCGCATGAAGGCAAGGTTTGGACTTCTAATGAGCGCCCCCAACCCCTAGTTGCAAGCATGTTATCCAATGGGTAGTTTTGTATCCCTTATGTCCCCTCTCTCCTTCTTTTAGCGACTCTTAAATCTGCTATACTTCTGTTATATTTATATTTCTGCTATATTTTGAAACACAACTTATTTTTAAAATGTAGTTTGTCTTGCAAAAGAGCAAACTTGGCATGACCAGACTTGGAGATCTGCATAGATGGAGCTGAATAGTAAGTGTCCCTTTTAGTGGGACATGTTTTTGCCACTTAACCACAGTCACCACCACTTATACTATGTAGGCTTGTCAACTTACATTGGTGATTTCACTCATAGTCCTTACCTGTTGGTCCCCAAGAATGTTTGAGTCTCTGATCTTTTCTTAGTCACTTTTTTGCAGTTAAATAAAAAAGATTGAACTGAAACAGTGACCTGTAAGGGACCAGCTATCAAACATTTTAGGCATTGTGGACCAGAGAGTCTCCTTCACAACTACTCATCTCTGGCATTATAACAAGAAAACAGCCAGAGACTGTGTAGATAGACGAATAAACTCACTTCTAATAAAATTGTATTTTGAAAAATCAAGTGGTAGACAGATTTAGCTCCTGGGACTAATGCTAACTTTGAGGCCCATTCCTGCTATTTGATCACAAGCCAATGACCATTTCTGGATTTTGCATTCTCATCTGTGAAATGGCAATAACACTTGCTTCACATGTGAGGATCAAAATGAGGTATTGTTATGTGAAAAATATTTTTGTAAGTATGAAGCACTGTGTGCTCACAAGATATTAACTTGTATCTTTCAGGATTGCGATAGGTATGGGAATATGACACCAGATCTCCCTTTAAGGAAGGACTAGCTGCCCAGCTGTGGGGAGTGTAGTCAACAGGCTGTCTCCAGCTGGCACTTCAATTGGGGTCAGTCTCAGCTGCTGGGAGCTTCCTCACCCAATATCACACTTTTTCCAGAGCAATCTCATGGTGACTGAACAGGACAAAGGTATAAAGTCTCAGCTGTTTCTGCCTCAACTCCAATAGGAAATACTCATTGCAAGGCTCCTTGCTAGATTGGTAGAGGCTTCATGGGACCTGCATGTCAGTTTAGCTTCTCCCTCTGTCCAATCATGTTTCTTCCTCATTCCCTTCACAAGATGATTCTTAGTAAGCACCTTGTACCTTAACCTCCATTTCAGAATGTGCTTCGTGAAAGTACAACTTGCCACAGGGATGATTTTTTGAGATGCTACTAGGTGTTCTTTGTGCATGTTTCCTTTCTCCATTCCAAGAACATAATCAGGCCTTGCCTTGGGGCCATTTGTTTTCTTTTTAGACAATCCCCTTTTCTGGCCAAAGCTTCTGATGGAAATATGCTTGAGCTTTCTAAGGATCTAGATGGAGATGAGTGGGAGTGGCTGACCTTGCAGGAATGGGATTACTCTGGTCTAGGAAGCGATCGATAATTTGGGACTCGGTGCTCTATAAGCCACAAGACCTGTCCATCATATATGGACAGCAAAACCTCAAAGAAGGCCAGTAGAATTTTGCAACTCAGAGAGATTGGACCTGAGAAATTGGAGTACTAATGTCAACAAAGTTACTGGATCTGCAGGACCTCTTTGAGGAAAGATAAAGGCTTGAACTATGAACAGATCAGCATGACAGGAGCTAAAGATCAAATTAAATTTAAACTTTGAAACATAATATGATATATCTTGTATACCCTAGCTGAGTAAAATTCAATCTATTGCATTTATATCCCTTTAAAAATATTTTCTGAACAAATAGATTCAATGATTTTGAGAAAATCAACAACAAAGGTGTCCAATCACTCATTGATTTAGCAAACACGTTAAGCACCTGCTACATCTTGGCATTCTACTGGCACATAGTGATGAACAAAGCAAATACAGTCAGCAGAGAGTCTGCAGCCACTTTTTAATCTGCTACCATCAGTGTCTTGGGGCCAGGCAGCTGGACTCACAGGAAGTTGACAGGTCCTTTGGGCCTGAACTGGTCAATGTGGCCTCATTCCACTTCCTGGGAGACTCGGATTCACCAGTGCAGACAGAACACCTCAGAGGCTTCCCTTGCTGCCCTCATCTGCACTCTCTACCTAAAGGCTTTCTCTTACTGAAGGAACATGCTCAGCACATGTGCAGGGGCAGGCCTGAGGTGCTGGTATGTAGGGGTGTGATGGGGCTGTGGGTGTGGTGTGGAATAGATGTCTTTGGGAGCCATGTTCAACCACTGGAGACAGCAGTTGGTGGATAAACACCCTTGCCTGTTCCAAGGGTGGGAAAATTTAGAGATGTGCTCTACACTGTCTCTTAGAGACCGCAGTTGGATTCAGCCACAGTTGCCCAAAGCAATAATGTGCTCATTAGTGCAATGCAGCTTAACTTCTTTCCTTTTCCTGTCCCATTTTCCCACTTCTGTTCCACTGATTTCCAGGATTATCTCCCAAATCAACTGTTTGCACTTAAATCCTTTTCTGGGTGTCTGCTTCCTGAGAAATCTAGAGTAAGTTTCTCATCACCTTCAGACATGCTTCAGCCTGGAGGGAAGGGGCACTGTGTCCATCTTAGCACCATGTATGTAGAAAGGCCCCGTCTTTGGGATCCCCATTGACAAATATGTGTACTTTTAGAGGAGCAGCCTTCTAAGCACTCTGGTTAACATATGACTGAAAACAGCAGGCAAATAATTTGTTTTGTCTTTCTACTTAAGCCCATTCAGTACAGGTTTTGTGTTGTTCCTTCTTCCACTAGCACTAAGCATAGACTTAGGCACTAGGTAAATGCTCCATGATGGAACTGAATTTCTTTCCTCAAGGAGTCAGTCCCTATTTAGAACTAAGCAGGGTTTGTAGGAACCTAGTAGGCTTCTTAACTCACATTTCCAGTTAGTATTTAGAGTTTGAAGGGGTGTCTGTGTGGTCTTTTGTGTTAAAGATATAAATGCCTTTAGTATTTTTATAAAATCTTTGAGAATTTTCATAGAAAACTTTCTAGACTGACAGAATGAAAAAAAGTCTGAAGCAGAGGTCAGCAAACATTTTCTGTAAAGGGCCAAATACTGAACATGTTAGGCTTTGTGGCCAGATAGTCTATGCTGCTGGCCACAGTTCAACTTTGCCATTGTAGTGAAAAGCAGCCAAAGAAAATACTTAAATGAATAAGCCGAGTTCCAATAAAACTTTATTTATAAAAGCAGGTGGTAGGCTGAATTTAGCCCATGGGACTTAGTTTTGTAACCCGTAATCTAAGGCAGTATTGTCTGGTATTGAAAATACTATATAAATGAGCCATTCAATATAGCAACCAATATGTGGTTAGTACTACTGAGGATATGAACATTTTCTTATTTAATTTACATTTAAATATGCATATGTGGCTAGAGACTACCACACTGGACACTGTATGGTATTGTTTTGCCAAACCTGGCAACCCCCTGACCACTTAATCATGTTTTTGTCAACACTTCTCTCCCAACTGCTTATTCATCAAGAAACACAATGCTGGAAACAATGAAAATGAGCACAACATATGCTCTGTCTTCCCAGTGAAACTGACAGCCTCTCTTTTGCGTTTGGTGTGGTTGGCTGAGCATAATACATATGGCACAGACAAGTCATTATTTCTCCCTGGGCATGCCAAGGCAGGAGAAAAGCTCTTAGGGATCTAGTTCACAAGCCACAGTGTCCCTGCCAATAATTCTGACATCTTCAAGTGGTCTTGGGTGCTAGTGAAAGTCTCATCAGCATTGAGGATTAAGTTTTCTTTTTTTTTCTCTCAGTGGGCATTTTCACTTTACTAGCATTGTCACCTCCAAAATTCTGACCTTTTAATAGTTGACGACTCAATTTTGTCAAGCTAAGTTTCAAACCTCTCCTTTTCTTTTTTTAAAGTTTGCTTTTCAAAACTAGCCTAATGGGGATCATTTCAGTGGGTGATGAAGTAGGCACTTATTGAGCAATAAACCTGTGGATTTATGCTTATGGGTTTCTAGAAGCAACTTTGCCACAATCCTGTGAAATCTTGCACACAGTTCATTGAGCTCTGACTGGATCTTGAATTATGGCTGATGCTCCAAACAGAAAGTAATATTTGTCACATCCTGTAGCTGTATGTTCTTCAGCTTTGGAAATCCATGGGTTGCTCTGATGAATTCACTCTGCTACACCTGGATTACCCCTTAGATCCTGGATCACAATGTTCTGAGGTGCCACTGTGTTTTAAGAATATTTTATATGCAGGAAAGTGTACAGACCAAATGCTATGCATCTTCACAAGCTCAAGAGAGCCATGGAATCAGTACCTGTCGTTCCCACCAATGTGGGAAGTACCACCCTTACTTCTCACAGTATAATTCAGTTTTTTCTGTCTTTCTACTTTACATAAATTGAAGCAAAACATGTATACTTTATATCTGGATTAAGCAAACATTATACTTTATATCTTTATATATTGGATTCATCCAATCTCTTTTGCTATATATAGTTATAGATGGTTTATTTTTATTAATGTAAGGAATTCTGTTGTATAAATACTCCACAATTTGTTTATCCATTCCATTCTAGATAAATACTGACATAGTTTCTACTTTGGAACAATTGTAAACAGAGCTTCTAGATACATTCTAGTACATGTGCAGCATTTTTTGGGGGTATATGCCTAGAAGGGGAATAGCTGGGTCATCAGGTATTCATATACTCACTTTAGGAGACCCTGCCAAATACTGTTCTAAAATGCTTGAACCATTTCACTTTCCTACCTACAGTTCATGGGGATTCCAGCTGCTCTACATTCTCACCAACACACGTTATTTCATTTTCCATTATAACCATTGTAGTTGAGATATGACACCTTAGTGTGGCTTTAATTTCTATTTCTCTCATGACTAATGAAGTTGAGCAACTTTTCATATTTTTAATCAGCCATTTGTATATATTTTTTGTCAAATATCCGTTTAAGACTTTTGTCCAGTTTTCTATAGGATTGACTTCTTTTTAAAAAATTTTAACCTTTGAATTTAGTTTTTGGATGTGTAATATAGTTACAAATTCAAAAGTAAAAGTATTTGTAAAGATATTTCAAAATGTATCACTCTCACATTTATCCCAGATTCTGCTAGGTCCTATTCCTCCCCTCTCCATAGGGACCACTTTTTATCATTTGTTTTATTAGTTTATTAGTTTTATTTTTTATCAGTTTTCTTTACTTTCAGGGTTCCTCTGTGAGTGTGCTCCTATTTAAATGTTTAACAAGTTTTCCATGGAAATTAGCAGAAACTCAGGCCAATGATTCTATTTTGAACAACCCAGAATGTGAGTTCTTTGTTTTGTTTTTGTTTTTATTTTTGCACTGCCAATGCTGCAGAAACAACAGTTGAGATAGTAGCTGTTTTATATCATAATAGACCAAGAGCCAAAATTTGTAAATCATTCTAGATCCGAAAGACAGGATGTGCACGCGTTATCTAATGCAATTGTTTTGTTAGAACTATACAATTCAGTTTATTAAACAGAAAGCTTGAAGACCAAATATCTAAGTTGCAGCCTGTTCATTCTCTAAACTGTAAATTCTCTACACAGAAAGATTCATTGTCATTGTAGGACTTACATAAGCAAGGATGTATGATTTGCTGTAGAAGTGCTGACTTAACTGACCCTGGGATCTTTACTCCCCAGTCCCTCAGTTACTCGCTAGTAGTAAGTTGGATACTTAGGAAGGTGCATTAACTCTTTTGAGCCACCTGGGTAATATTACCACACAGAAAATTAGCATAAAAAGATTGCTTTCTCTATAAATGTTACTTTTTGCAAGCTTGCTTAAGTGCTAAAGTTTCACTTTAAAGTGGAATCTGGATAACTTATTCATGAAACGTTGGGGTTCTATGCATGCACGGTGTTGCAATTGTCATAAGTCAAACTTCAGGAGAAAAGTCCCATGCACTCTAGATGAGTTAATTTATCAAAGGTAAACCATTGTCAAAAGTACCATATGTCCCACTTATTTGTGGCACCTAGACTCTTCATATTCATGGAGACAAAAGTAGAAAGGTGGTTATCAGGGGCTGGAGAAAGAAGGGAATAGGGAGTTGTTTATTGGGTATAGCGTTTCAGATTGGGAAGATAAAAAAAGTTCTGGAGATGGATGATGGTCATGGTTGTATAACAATGTAAGTGTACTTAATGTCACTGAACTAGACACATAAAAATTGTTAAGATGGTAAATTTACATTATATATATTTTACTACAATAAAAAGGGGAAAAAGATTTTAAGGTAGTTTCAGTTATGATAGGCAATTATAGAAAAAGTAGTTTTAATTATCTTTATCTATAACTGTAAAGTATTCCTTCCTATGAATGTCTTTCCAGATCATGCCATTTTCAACCAAAACTATTTCTGATGAAAGTAGAATAGTTATTGCTTGGGAATTTAAGAATAATTTTGATGTAATAACTAGTGAAATGGTTATTTCACTGTCAATATAATATAATATAATTATATTTCCAATGAACATCCACAATTATTTATCATCTATCACAGATTTGAACACTTGAATAGAAGATAAAAGGTTTGTAAGATATTAAGAACATTTCTTGTCTTAAAAAGAAGGAGCTTATAGATAAAGCATTTATTGTCACAAGTGGTCATATACATACATTTAAGGCCAACTAAAAATACCTTACAGCACAGAATGACTCGATTTCCCTTCAGCCATAGTAGACATGTGGAAAAGCCCTCAGATTTACATTTGATGGGGAAATCCTCAGGTATGCATATGCATACTCAAGAAATATTGGTTGAACCTTGGGGTTTGGGTTCTATCATGTAGTATATCTAGATTCATACTTTCCTAGCAAGGGTCTCCAAACACTTTTTATCTCTCTCCCGGGAAAAAAAAAAAAAATCCACTACAGCCACAGCTGAGTTTGAAAAGCAGCTGAATATAGACGTAATTACATGGTTCCAATGTCAACAGACATACTACAAAAATGGGAGAATAGTTCAATTCATGCCATGTTCCATACAACAGAAGAAACAATCTCTTGGTAGCTATTTAGTCCTCTGAGCTAGGTGCCAAGAATTTCGCAGTATTTTGATGCATTTTAAATAAGAACTTTCACTAATTTTACTTAAAACTAAAGTTTGATAAACACTGCATTTAGTTGTTTGGATTTATAACATATGTCGTGTCATATATTTATTATATAATAATAAATATTTATGTAATCAATGAATTATATATTAAATATATTAACAAATATTTTCACACAATAAAATGATTTAGTTAAATGTAAAATTTATGATAAATAAATATTATAATTACAAAAAATTTTAGCACATTTCATAGTGTTCAAACTCAGTTAATTCACAAATTCATTTTAATTCCCTTTACTAACTAAGGCACTCTGCTAGGTCAAGCTGCACCTAAAATTTGTGGGCCCCAGAGAAAGATATAAATCATGCTAGCAGATAAATAATATATACCTGTCTTCCTACCTTGAGCAATAAAGAAAAAGCTGGTTTCCACCCTGTTCCCCTTCTTTTCTCCTCACTTTGTTTTTGTTTTACCAGGTGCTTCGTACATTAGGATGTGGACCCTCAACCCACACATCCAAACTCCATCCACCATCCACCCACCTTCTCTACAAATGGGCATCCCTTAGCCAATATTCAGACCAAAGAGTGCACATACCAACAGCATGTGTCCTAAGACTAAGCAAGAGGCGCATATATGCCTTGGAAGCTCAAGAGTGGCTTAGAACAAGTTGGGAGGGACTTGCGTTCTAAATGGATCCCTCGCTCCAGTTGATAGAGGACCAAAGCAGGACCTTAAAAGTACAGAAAAAAATAAAAAATAAAAGTACAAAAACCAAGGCAGAATCTCCTTCGAACCCATTATAACAACAATACTACTGTTAGGCTGCTGGGTACACAATGAAGAATGTCAGGAAAGCAGCAGCAACAGTAACAACAACAAAGGTGCCAGCTGTTCTGCTGTGAGCAGATCTATGCAAACATACCCTCAAAGGCAGAGGGAGCTGAAAGGCCGAAGAAAGAAGCTGACAAATCCAGTTTCTCAAAAAGAAACTTTTAATAGGCACACAGGAACATAAGTCATGTCTCGAACAGCTGCGTGGCAGTGGATTCCCTCACTGTTACCCCCTGGACCCAGAGTTTATATCCCATAAGAAAAGTATGCTTTACCTCAGAAGGATGTGCAGGACAATTGAAGTCGACCCCTCAGAGAAAGGAGAGAATGCATAAGAGCAGGATTTATGGTAAGTGCATGCTGACAGTAGATAAAGAAGAAATCTTAGAGACATTTCTGGAACTGAGGTTAATCAGAAGTCAAGATGGTGATTAGCATCCAAGATGGAGTTACTTTAGTCTCTGTGCTAGCTCTGAAACAGCTTACAATATAGTGATGAAATAAATTTCCTGTAAGAATGAACACAATTCTCAAATTATTATTCAAGGAATTCATAGGGAAAAGGTTAAGGTAAACATTTTTCAATATATGGAAATAGGTCTTCCTATTAGAAAATACTGGCAGGCAGCTTCTCTCTGGAAACTTTCCTGATGTCCACACCCTTTCACTGCATCTCCAGCAATCTAGCAGTCAGGTACCTTCTCATCAGTGCTTCCAAAATACCCTGTGCATGCCTTTATCCCAGGGAATCATTTTATGTTAATGCAATGTGTTTCTGCCTGTTAATCACATCAAAGGCAAGGAATAAAGCTGTCTTTGGTTGTATAACAGTATCAAACAGAGAATAAATGAATAAAATGTAACCTTTATTAGCCTCAGTAA
Organism: Tarsius wallacei; assembly: GCA_963574415.1. Lineage (NCBI taxonomy): Eukaryota > Metazoa > Chordata > Mammalia > Primates > Tarsiidae > Tarsius > Tarsius wallacei. Next base: position 23,037 of record CAUYQG010004976.1, read on the forward strand.
GGTCGATCCATGGCCACCAATAGTTCCTGTTTTGAAACTCTTCCAGTGAATCATTATTTTCTTAACTGTGGGAAAAAAAATAATCTCAGTTACTTAAATTTTTTTTACACTGTTTACTTTTCAGCTTTTCCATCATTTTTGCCAACACTTTTGCAAGCATAGAACTTTACATTTTCTCAGGCAAGTTCCAGTGGCAAGAAATATATTTAATCTTACCATTACATGAGCATATTTACATGCACCTGGAGGAAGTGTCTGATACTATTTCCAAAGATTAAATAAGAGTGCCTCTTCACGCTTGAATCTAGGTCACACCCACTGATATATTGAAGTCAATATATGGAGTTTCACCATTTTAGAAGTCATTTAATATCCTTTCTGTTGCTCCTCGCCTTCTTATTTATTCCTGCCTTATTAGTGCACATGAAACAGAATAGCATTTTTTTTTTTAGTGGTGTCACTAGGTCTACAGAAAAAAATAACTGAAAGATAATTATTTTAGAACAATAAATAAGACAATCTGCTCATCCAATTAAAGAACAGTTTTTGAAACACCATGTTCAGGAGACATTGTTAGTATTTAAAAGGTTGGGGGAAGGAGTATGATAAGCCACCTTAGCAACCATTGAACTTACTTAGTTTACAGGATTTATCAGAGCTCTTCAAATGCTAATGTATGTTTTACAACCTGAAGGTGAGAAGGACTGTAGGTCCAGAATTTCCCACACTTATTCTTCAGGGTTTTTTTTTTTTTTAATGATACGTTCCCAGGAAGCAAGTGTTACACTCCGCATGCCTTGGGAAATGCTTTTATATTCAACAACAAAATATTTGAAAGATAGACAGTGTATTTTTCCCTTATATCAGGGTCATTAAACTTTCTGTAAAGGACCAGATAGTAAATATTTCAGGCTTTAAAAGCCTTGTCACACTGTCTGTTGCAACTACTCAACTTAGTTTTTGTAATGCAAAAGCAGACATGGACAACAGGTAAGTAAATTGGGAATGGCTATGTACTAATAAAACACTATTTACATGAACAGGCAGTGGGCTGAATTTGGCCCACAGGCCATGGTTTGGCATTCACTGACCTACGATATGGCCAAATAAGAAAGAAAGATAGGAGTGAGAGGTAGAGAAAGAGAAGGAAAAAGTCTGGGGACTGTCAACAAAAGATATAGTAATTTTTAGAGATGTTATCTATGTATTACTTTTTGAAGTTAAAATCAATTATGGTTCAACTGTACTTCAGCCATTTTCTTTGACTGACCTGTCTGCCGCATGGTGATGCTAGCAATCATTTGATTAATGCCATCTTGTGAGCAAACACCATACTTAAAATGTGTAAACGTTTTTTGGCATCCTCTGTATACAGGCACAAAGGGAGAAACATATTTTCTAAAAGACAGGTAAAAACCAAAAGTCTCAGAGAAAAATATATTTGAGTGTCGGGAAGATGGCGACCAAGCCAGTCAGACTATGCGAGGCCCAGTGTGAGTGAGTGAGTGTGTGGAAAATTTGGTATACGTGTCGGTGAGTGAGTGGGACTGTGAGTGGCTGACTGAGTGAGGGCTCCAGAGCAAGCAGCCAGGGCTCCCCTGGTACAATGGCTGGTGCTGCAGCTGCTTGGCTTAGACCCCAGTGATTACTGGGACGCAGAAGCCAAGTGTCATTTTTTTAAATCAACAAAACGCTTCCTGGGAAGAAGATGCTGAGAGAGAATGACTAAGTGAGGACTTATGAGCAAGTGGCCAGGGCCCTCCTTGTAAAGCAGCTGGGATGGCAGCTAGCTGCTTTGCTTGGTCCCTAGTGCTTCCTGGGTCTCAGAAGCCAAATGCCATTTTTTTAAACTGACAAAAGTTTTCCTACAAAGAAATGGGAGGGAGAGACTACCAGCTCCAGGCTCTGTCTCACCACTGTAGTGGGAGAGACTACTGGCTCCAGACTCTGCCTCACCACTGAAGTGGGAGAGATTGCAGGCTCCAGGCTTTGCCTCACCACTTCAGTGCCTGGCCAGACACTGGCAGCAAGGGCTGCAGAGGGAACCCAGAGGCAGAGTCCCACCAGAGAAGAAGAAAGAGGCACCCCGCCACCATCTTGAAAATGGGGCAGGAAAGTGCTCTGACTTGCCCACCACAGAGCAACAGACCCAATCTTTGTGACCAGTGGATCAGCTACTCAGGGATTGACCATGACCAAAAGGAATATCATGAAAGCACAAACTTCAGAGGAACGGCATAAGTGCTGAGTCTCAGGCGCCCCACCCCCTACCCTGATTCAGCCACAGGACAAAGGGTGTGACAGAAAAGGATGAGCAAGACTACCAAAAAGACCAGCGGTGATTCCGGGGTTGACCCAATCCCCCTCCTCCCCTTCAATCCTCTGAACCTCAGACCCACATGGCTGGGGCATGACAGAGAAGGATGAACCCAAGCAGAGCCTGGTTGTCAGCCTCAATAGAACTCCATTCCAGGATAGGCTTGGCTGAGGCACCCCCTACGAGTACATACCTGGGGAAGAGATAATCCTGCACCTCCTCACCAGAGGGGATCTCCCTGACTATATGAGAGTGGGAGGGGAAGACTGTAGCCCCACATACTCCCACTGCCCCTCCACTTTCAAATACTGGGGAGAGACTGAAAGAGGCAGAAGCTCTGCAGAGAAGCAGATGAGGGAACCTGCTGAAAGAGGACAGGGTTTTTTTGTTTAATTTTTAAATTTTTTTTAGTTTTTCTGTTTTTTATATATTTTTTCCTTTGTGCACAAATGTGCATGTGCGGGTTTGATCTGCACCCCCCTTTTTTTCTTTTCTTTCTTCTTTTGTTCTTTTGTTTTCTGTTTGTGTATGTGAATGATTGTGTGTCCATCTTTCAGTTTATTTTTATTTTTTTGTTCTTCTCTTTTTATATATATAGTTTAAGGTGGGTGTGAATATATGTATGAGGGTTCAATCTGAATTCCTATTTTTTTATTTGTTTTTCTTTCTGGTCTGTCTCTTTTTCTTCTCCATTCATTTTGAGCTAGGGGTGTGTGTGTGTGTGTGTGTGTGTGTGTGTGTGTCTATGTGTGTGTGTTTAGTTTTCCCAGTTTTTTTTTGTAGTTTCTTATTTTTTTCACGTTGTAGTTATTCCAGTTTGTTTGGTATGTGTGTGTGTTCAATTGTTTTTTGCTTGGGTTTCTGCTTTTTCATGGTTTTGTGTTCTTTTTTCTTTTTCTTTTTGGCTATTTTATTTCATTCATTTTTCTCTGTTCTCCTCATTGCTGCTACTGTATCTTGGACTCAGGGGGTACACACATGTACTTATTGCATCATCATATAGAGTGATGGTAGGAAGTGGGTCTCAGGGAACACATACCACAATCAGTGAACATTGTGATTTGCAAGTAGTTTCTGAATCCTAGCTCCCCATCCTCTACTTACTCAACTTTCAAAACTGCAAGAAACAGCAAAGCTTACCACCCACAGTTCTGTTTCAAAATAGAACAAATCCAGAGCCCAGATCAGGGAAGAGTAGAGGTCTGAGCAAACATCAGAAGGGAGCGCCTCTCCCACTGATACTGAATAATGGAACTAAAGAGAAAAGCAAGAGATCTGTCACAAATGAGAAAAAAAACCCAGCAGAAAACCACAGGTAATTTCAAGTGTAACAAAGACAATACACCTGAAAAAATCATACCTTGGAGCACAAACAATGGGAGGCACCAATGACTGGCCCCAGAAAATGACAAGGATTAGGAAATGGATGGAAAGAGTGAATAAGACTCAAGAAAGACAAGATGAAACACTGAAAGACTTGTAACAGAGAATTTGGCCATAAAAAATTTCATCCAGGAAATAAATAACAAGATGACAAGCATGGAAAGCAGAATTAATCTAGCAGAAGAAAGAATCTCAGAACTTGAACATCAGAACATGTAATAAACCCAATCTGAAAAATCAGAAAGAAAACTCAGAAAGAAAGAACAAAGCCTATAAGAGATGGGAGATTATATCAAGAGGCGAACCTATGCCTGACTGGTATCCCAGAAGAAGAAAGGGAAATAGAGACCTCCTTGGAGCAAGTATTCCAGGAAGTTATCCAAGAAAACTTTCCCCATCTCAACAGAGATGTCACCAGCCAAACACAAGAGATACAGAGTATTACCACAAGAAATCAAATGAGAAGACCAACCCCTAGATATATAGTAATTAGTCCACACAAAGTAGGCACAAAAGAAAAAATCCTAAAAGCAGCAAGAGAGAAAAGTAAGACTACCTACCTGGGAAAGCCAATCAGAATAGCAGCAGACCTATCAACAGACACTACAAACAAGAAGGGGGACTGGAGTCCAATATTCAAAGTCCTCAAAGATAAACAATTTCAACCAGGAATTTCCAACCTAGCAAACCTTAGCTTCATTAGTGAAGGAGAAATAAAACCCTTCCCAGACATCCAATCCCTAAGATAATATGCAGCTTCCAAACCAGCTCTGCAGAAGACAGTTAAAAAGGTATTAAGCACAGAAGAAAGAAAAAAAAAGAATGATCACACACTTCCCAAGAGAACAGCAGAGCACAGAATCAACAGAGAATACATCACAATAACAAACTTGAAAACACACATATATTTCAACCCCAAAGCTAAAAGAAAACAAGCAAACAAAGAAGAAAAAACTTTATAAGAATCTCATGACAGGAATGAACAATCACATTTCAACAATCAACCTGAATGTGAATGAAGTAAATGCACAACTGAAAAGACACAGAATGGCAAGCTGGATAAGAAACCATGACCCCAGTATTTTCTGCATCCAGGAAACTCATCTCACCACAAGGGACGCACATAGACTCAGAGTTAAAGGATGGAAAATGAGTTTCCAGGCAAATGGGTGACAAAAGAAGGCAGGAGTCACAACCTTAATATCAGACAAAACAACCTTTAAGTTATCAAAAATTAAAAAGATACTAAAGGACACTACGTAATGATAAAAGGTTCAATCCATCAACAAGAACAATCCATCCTAAACATATATGCACCCAACACAGGAGCACCAGCATTTATAAAGCAACTACTAACAAAACTAAAAAAAGATCCTGACTCTAACACTATTATAACGGGGGACTTGAATACCACACTAAGACCCCTAAATAGATCATTGAGGCAAAAAATCAACAAGGAGATCCAGAACATAAACTTGACACTTGACCAAATGGTCTTAATAGATACCTACAGATTATTCCACCCAACAACCAAATAATATACCTTCTACTCATCACCACGTGGAACATACTCCAAGATCGATCACATCCTTGGTCATAAATCAAGAATAAACAAATTCCTTAAGGTTGAAAAATTGCCATGCACCTTCTTCAAATACAGTGTAATAAAAATAAATGTCAACACCAACAAAATTTACCTAAAGCCCACAAAGACATGGACACTAAACAGCATGATGCTGAACAACCACTGGGTCAACACTGAAATCAAAGCAGAAATTAAAAGATTCCAGGAAACAAATGAAAATGAAGAAATATCTTACCTAAACCTCTGAGATGACATGAAAACAGTTTGAAGGGGGAATTTATATCTCTAGAACACACATCAAGAAAATGGAAAGATCGCAAGTTGAAGTCTAACAAATCACCTAAGGGAGCAGGAAAGAGAAGACCGCCATAGCCCTACCTTTAGCAGAATAATCCAGATCACCAAAATAAGAGCTCAAATACGGGGCATAGAAGACAAAAATATCATAGAAAACATAAACAAAATAAAATACTGGTTCTTTGAAAGAATTAACAAGATTGATGGACACCTAGCCAGAATGACCAAAAAGGGAGAGAAAAAGCTCAAACACAATCAGAAATACAATAGATCAAACCACAACTGACCCTGAAAAAATACAAAAGATTATCAGAGATTACTATGCAAACCTGTGTGGAAAAAACCTGATTACCTAAATGAAATGGAGGACTTTCTGACATCACATAATCTCTCCAGTTTGAAACAAGAAGACATAGAGACACTAAATAGACCAATAACAACCTAGGAAATGGACTCTGTCATAAGAACACTACCTGCAAAAAAAAAGCCCTGGACCTGATGGCTTTCCAGCAGAATTCTACAAAATGTACAAGGAGGAGTTGATACCAATCCTATTGAAAGTATTCCAGGCAATTGAGAAAGATGAAATTTTCTCCAAATTATTTTACAAAGCTAACCTCACACTGATATCCAAACCAGGTAAAAATCCAACAAAAAAAGAGGACTACAGGCCAATATCCCTTATGAACATAGGTGCAAAAATCCTCAACAAGATTCTAGCAAATTGGATCCAAAAACACATCTCAAAAATCATCCACTGTGACCAAGTAGGCTTCATCCCCAGGATGCAGGGTAGGTTCAACATTCACAAGACCATAAATGAAATTAAATACACAAACAGATGTAAAAACAAGAATCACATGATTCTATCATTAGATGCAGAAAAAGTTTTTGATAAAATCCACCATCACTTCTTGATAAAAACCCTCAAACACCTAGGTATAGAAGGACCATACCTAAAAATAGTAAGTGCCATCTACAATAAACCCACAGCTAGCATGTTGCTAAAGGGACTGAAACTGGAAACATTTCCCCTGAAAACCAGAACAAGATAAGGCTGCCCACTCTCACCCCCTCTTGTTCAGCATTGTATTGGAAGTCTTAGCTAGAGAAATTAAACAAGAGAAGGAGATCATGGGTACCCAAATAGGAAAAGAGAAAGTCAAGTTTCCCTCTTTGCTGACAATATGACCCTATATATTAAAAATCCAAGAGAATCTGTCAAAAACCTGCTTGCACTGATAAAAGACTTTGGCAAAGTCTTGGAGTACAGAATAAATGTGCAAAAGACAGTTGCATTCTTATATACCAACAACAAGCAGGCTGAGAACCAAATAAAAAGCACAATCCCATTCACAGTAGCCACAAAAAACTGAAATACCTGGGCATCTTCCTAACCAGAGAAGTAAAAGACATTTACAATGAGAACTATAAAACACTGTTCAAAGAAATCCAAGACATAAACAAATATAAAAATATTCCATGCTCATGGATAGGAAGAATCAACATTGTTTAGGTGTCCATCCTACCAAAGGCAATCTACAGATTCAATGCATTACCCATTAAATTATCAACATCATTCTTCTCAGACCTGGAAATGACAATACAGAAATTCATATGGAAACATAAATGACCACGAATAGACAAAACAATCCTTAGCAAAAGAAACAAAGCAGGAGGTATCACACTTCCAGACTTCAAACGTTACTATAAGGTTACAATAATCAAAACAGCCTGGTACTGGTACAAGAACAGGCATATAGGGCAATGGAGCAGGATAGAGATTCCGGAAGCAAAACCTCAATTTCTCAACCAGCTCATCTTTGACAAAGCTTCCAACAACAACCACTGGGGAGAGGAGAACCTATTCCGTAAGTGGTGCTGGGAAAACAGGCTGATCACATGCAGAAGATTGAAACAGGACCCCTACTTATCAGCATACACAAAAATTAAAACTTAATGGAGCAAAGACCTAAACGTAAAACCTCAAACTATAATAATCTTAGAAAATTCAGTTTACACCCTTATAAAAATTGGAATTGGCAACCAATTCCTGACAAAAACTCCGAGTGCCCATACCATAAGAAATAAGATAGACAAGTGGGACCTCATCAAACTGACAAGCTTCTGCAAAGCAAAAGAAACCATCAAGAGAGTGGGGAGATAGCCTACAGAATAGAAAAAAAATATTTGCCAACTGTATATCTGACAAATGCCTAACATCTAAGATCTATAAGGAATTAAAACTCGGCAAAAGTAAAAAAAACAACAGCCCCATTAAAAAGTGGGCAAAAGACAGGAACAGACACTTCTCAAAGGAAGATATACAGGCAGCCCACAGACACATGAAAAAGTGCTCGGCCTCACTCATCATCAGAGAAATGCAAATCAAAACCACAATGAGATACTACCTAACCCCAGTAAGAATGGCCATCATTAATAAAACAAACAGCAACAGACACTGGCGAGGTTGTGGAGAAAAAGGAATAGCTCTAAACTGCTGGTGGGAATGCAAACCAGTATAACCTCTTTGGAAGACAGTGTGGCAATTTCTGAAAGAACCAGAAATTGACCTTCCATATGACCAAGCAATCCCCCTATTGGGAATATACCCGAAGGAACTCAAGCCATTCTATCATAAAGATATCTGCACATGCATGTTTGTTACAGCTCTGTTTACAATCGCAAAAACATGGAACCAGCTATGCTGCCTGTCAAAGCTGGACTGAATTAAAAAAATGTGGTACATATACACAATGGAATATTATGCAGCCATAAAGAAGGACAAACACATGTACTGCGCAGCAACTTGGATGGATTTAAAGTCTATCATAATCAGTGATCTATCACAGAAACAAAGAACAGAGTACCATATGTTCTCATTTATAAGCGGACCTTGAACAGTTATCATAATTATAAAGGGATTGGCAGTAATGGGAAACTGCCAGGAGGGGGGCGAGGAAGCATGATTGGCAGTAGTGGGAATCTGCCTGTGAAGGGAGGGGAACACCTCATCAACAAGGGTAACTGCATAATGAACATTTTTATACCTAACCCAGAATTGTTAAAGAAATAAATGAAAAATACATATATATTTATTCATGGAATGATTATAGATGTATGAATGGACTTACACAAGACATATACCCAGAGAACAACAGTAGAAAGTATAGTACAAGTACAAACAATGGTTAATAAGCTGATCTTATGATAAAGATGTGTATATATATATATTTTTTTTTTTTTTTTTTTTTGAGTTGGAGTCTCACCCTGACACCCAGACTGGCGTGCAGGGGCCCCCTCCCGGCCACCCCAGCCACGACCTGCTGGGCTCCGGTGATCCTTCCGCCG
>CAUYQG010004983.1:0-40475 GCA_963574415.1 Tarsius wallacei
GGAACCATAGGCATGCACCATCATGCCCGGATAATTTTTTTAATTTTTTGTACAGAGAGGGTCTCACTATGTTGTCTAGGCTGGTCTTGAACTCCTGGGTTCAAGCAATCCTCCCACCTTGGCCTCTCAAAGTACTGGGATTACAGGGTGAGCCTCTGTGTCTGGCCAGTAATAGCTTCTGCAAAATGCTCCTGTGAGTTTCTCTGTATCCTGACAATATCCCCCATGTCAGGGGTTCCCAACTCCCAAGCTATAGACCAGTACTGGTCACACAGCAGGAAGTGAGTGGCCAGCGAGTGGATCTCTGCCTCCTGTCAGATCAGCTGTGTATTAAATTCTCATAGAAGCACAAACCCTATTGTGAACTGTGCAAGCAAGGGATCTAGGTTGTATGTTCCTTATGAGCATCCTGTCCCCTTCCATGGAAAAATTGTCTTCCATGAAACTGGTATCTAATACCAGAAAGATTGGGGACCACTGCCCCACATGATCCAGCCTTGGTGGGTTTCTGTTTCTTGCAACCAACCGCCCCCCAACAATGACACTTTGTAACTCCAGGCTGGCTCAGGGGGTGTTGCAATTTATCACTCTCTAGGGCTAACAAAAGGGGCCCTGTGGGAAGCTTTTCCTGGCAACAGAGTTGAAGAAAGGAGAAATGGAGGTGGCCTTGGATGGAGATGTCACTCACCTTCTCCCCAGGAGTTCCAATGAGCCCCTGGGGGCCAGAGAGTCCCTGGGGACACACACAAAAAAAGAGGGCATGGAAAACATGAGAGAGAAGCAGTGAGTGCCAAGGTTGGGAGGGTTAGGGTGGTCTAGGGTCTCAGCTGCCCCCCCATTATTGGGGAAGAAAGTTCAAACCTGGGACCCATGGTTTCCCTGCTGTCCTGGAGGGCCTGCTTCTCCTGGAGGACCCTGGGGAGACAGTGGGGGTTCAGGGAAGCTGAGAGGGGTTGTGACGTCTAGGTGTCAGTGAGGTGGATGTGGGGTGTTGGTCATGGGAATGGACAGGGATATGGGGTCAGAGTGTCGGAGGGGTCAGGGGTCAGGGGTCGGGGACACGTACCACATTGCCTTTGGCACCCAGAGCACCGTCACTTCCAACCACACCCTGGGGAAGAGAGGCTGTGAGATGGGACAGGGGGGAGGCTGGGAGGCTGGGTCTGACACCCCAAAAAACCCAGGAGGAAGGTATGTGGGCAGAGAACCCAGGTGACAGAAACTGACATGCAGGGGAAGAAAGTCGAGAGAAAGACAGGGAAGCAGAGAGGAGTGACGTTCTCACCGGACGTCCTGGGGAGCCGGGGGAACCTCTGGGGCCGATCAGTCCTCGGGGACCCTGCAAGGAAGAGCGTGCTCACCCCAGCACCTTGTCTGTGTGGCCCCAGGAGTCCTGGCTCCCTCCCCTGCACCCGGCAAGGGCCCAGGGACTGATACTCACTGGCTCCCCTGCCTGGCCCGTGGGCCCTGGAGGTCCCTCTGTGCCCTGTGGGAAGGCATCATCACTTGGGGAGGGGCATAACCACCATCCGTCATCCAGGAGGCCCCTCAGGGATTTCAGGGTCAGATTGAGATCTTGGGATCCTCCAGACTCGAGTGCATGGATTCCATGAAGGTCCCATCCCCAAATCTGACCTGCAGGCCCAAAGCTTACCTCCTAACCCCAGTGTGCTCTTGCTCTCTGCCTGTCTCTCTCTCTCTCTCTCCCTCTTAGTGTCAGAGTCTCGCTCTGTCTACCAAGCTGGAGAGCAGTGGCATGATCACAACTTGCTGCCTCCTGGACACCTAATCTCCTGGGCTCAGGCAATCCTATCCCTCAGCTTCCCTAGCAGCTGGGACTACAGGTGCACACCACCACGTCTGGCTAGTTTTAAACATTTTGTAGATGAGTCCTCATTCTGTTGCCCAGGCTGGTCTTGAACTCCTGGCCTCAAGCAATCCTCCCACCTCAGCCTCCGAGTAGCTGGAACTACAAAGAACCCAGCTCTCAAGCAATCTTTCTGAACCCCCCTTGGGGTCCCAGATCCTCTTCTCTGACTCTCATTTGGGCTTCCCAGCCTCCAAACCGTACCACAATTCTCTTCCAAACTTACCCTCTCACCGTCCTCTCCTGGGGGACCAGGTTGCCCCACATGGCCAAAGTCACCCTGGAGCGGGGAACAAGGGGATTTGGGGGAGTGGTGCAGGTGGGAGTGGTGCATGAGGAGGGACACAGGGTGGAGGCTCTGATGCTGAGGAAGGGGAGGGGGTGGATACTGGGAGGAGCTTGGCCTGGGTAGGGCCTCACACACTCACCCTTTGGCCCTTCTCCCCAGGAAGTCCCGGGAGGCCATCAAAGCCCCGATCACCCTGTCAAGGAGGCACCAGCTGAGCCATGAGTCCCCTTCCTCCGACGGCCCCACCCACACCTGGGCCCGGCCCATCACCCACCTTAGGTCCTGTGTCCCCTGGGAGGCCCCGAGCCCCATCCGCTCCAGGGCGGCCCTGTGGAAAGAGTGAGCCCAGGGTCAAAGGTAGACCCCCCCGCCACAACTCCCTCCCCCAGCTAGGAACTCAACTACACCGTCATCAGGGTATTATTATCATTTTGTTGTGGTTGTTGTTAAGAAACAGAGTCTCATTCTGTGGCCCAGGCTGGAGGGCAATGGTGCAGTCACGACTCACTGCAGCCTCCAACTCCTGTGTTCAAGCAATCCTCCCACCTCAGCCTGAGTAGCCAGGACTACAGACACGCACCACCATGCTACCCAGATAATTTTTAATTTCCTTGTAGAGACGAGGTCTCACTATGTTGCCCAGGCTCATCTTGAACCCTTGACCTCAAGCAATCCTCCCACCTCGGTCTCCCAAAGTGCTGGGATTACAGGCATGAGCCACCACCCCCAGCCCGGTAATACGCATTTAATGCAACTTGTTCTCTGTAACACATTCCAATAATTATTAAAATATTACTAATTTCCTTTTCTTATTAATGTCATTTTTCTTAATTCTGGGAAAACTGAGATAGTTTATTTTCTATTCTGATTTTTTATTTTCTTTACTACACCCACACTGACTCAATTCTTAATCTGTTAGCTTTTTGGAAATAGTGAATCTCTCCACATCACCCAGTATCAGACAAATAAAACTGGAAAAAGCTTTTGAAGTCATCATAAGTAGTGAGGCAACATGCCTTTTCTCATTACTCAGAGAGACACATAGAAACAGACATAACTAAGATCATTAGCTTAGGATTGGGCTCTGCCTTCAGAGTTGTAACTCACTTCTCATTTTTTTTCAAGATTGTATCCCCATTCTGCTTGTTTCTCCAAGCTATATGGAGAAACAAAACTTTCTACTTCCCAATAAAGTAGATTAAAATATCTTTGGAGGACTGGCTGATTTCCTGGGATTTTCATCTGCTCAACCAAACACAAACCTGCCACCACAATGTAGTTAAATGTGATATTAGTCTACAGACCATACAACTCCGTCAGCTGTATGATATGTGCTACTCAGATCCTTTGAGAGGAACTCGACTACTTTACCATATACTGCATTTAAAAAGCCACATGAAGAACATTTAAGCCTGTAAAATGTTTTTCTTGGCTTTCTGCTTTAATTATTCTAATATGACACGAACACTTGATTAAAATTTCTCGTATGCTTTTTTTGAATGACACATAACTATTTTAGAAGTTTATTAGGCACAAAATCTTAAGTCATTAAAATGCTAGGACAATTATAATTACAAAAAAAACTTTGAACACTTAACAAAACAGCAATACCTAACTTGCAAAATTCTGGCTTTTTACTAAAAGGAAGGGCGAATAGTATGAGATCTAAACATTTCTTTTTAGCACTTTTGTGAGTGCATCTTTGACTTGCTTATTTCTCAGGCTGTAAATAATAGGATTTAGCACAGGAATTATGACTGTGTAAAAGAGAGAATCTATCATGTCTTGATCGTTTGCTTCTGAAGAAGCAGGATGCACGTACATGAAGAGGAGAGGGCCAAAGTATAAAGAGACAGATAAGAGATGAGCTCCACAGGTGGAGAAGGCTTTCCTTATGCCTTTGGCAGACTTCTTTCTGAGGATTGTAAAAAGAGCAAATGTATAAGAATTTAGAACAATCACAATGGTGAACACCTGAATTGAGCCTGACAAAATAAAAACCATTAGAAAATTAATTGAAGGGTCAGTACAGGAAAGCATAAACAATGGTATAATATCACAGAAAAAGTGATGTATCGTGTTGTAATTACAAAAGGTTAATCTCAACATAAGAACATCATGAATTAAGACATGAAGGAAGCCACCAACAAATGACAAGACTAACAGCCGGACACATAGTCTATTGGTCATAATCACTGGGTAAAGTAAAGGTTTGCATATGGCTACATAGCGATCATATGCCATTGTTGCTAAGAGAAAACATTCTGTGGTTCCACCAAATGCAAAGGAAAAAAATTGTATCATGCATTCAGACAGAGAAATCATCTTGCTCTTGGCTAAGAAGTTAATCAACATTTTGGGGGTCACTGAGGAAGATATCCAAGCATCCACAAAGGCTAAACTCCCAAGAAATAAATACATGGGGATGTGAAGTTGTGGATCATTCCAGATGAGAACAATCAGGCCAAGATTTCCCACAACAGTAATGAGATATATCACCAAGAACACCAGGAACAGGGGGATTCTCCACTCTGGCTCATATGTAAGTCCTGTGAGAACAAACTCTGTCAGCAATGTTGCATTTTCCTTTTCCATGTTCTCATTGGATATTCCTGAAAGGAAATGCAATAATGTGTAAAAGAGCATTCACTAGACTTATAAACTGAACAATGGAGGAAGGAAGTGGATATCAACTGATACTATTATTACAATAACCTCTTAATTTAATTTTATATTACTTTAATAGATGGAAACTATTTCGGAGAACTGAAGAAGTCAAAATAAATGCAGTTATTTTAATTATAAAAATGTGATCAAATAATATACTTTTAAAAAATGCTCCTTGGTGATTGAAATGCACGTAAAGTACCTAGTCTATGTGTAATATAATGTTAGGAGTAATGAAAAGGATGAAGAAAGAGAATAGATTCTAAAGCATTCAGAATATAGAATCACTAAGACTCAATCACATATTTGATGTGACTAAGCTGATTGTCACCCAAAATAGAGATTAAGAACTCAGATGCATTGATAAGTTTGTTGTGTGAGCATCCAGCTGAAACGTATGCAGTAATATAATTCTACTAGAGTAATAGAAATAATGACTTGGGGATCATTGGCATGATTGAGGGCATAATTATGGATGTCTTATCTTTTGGCAAGAACACAAAGAAAAGAGAACAGTAAGGACAAAACTTGAGGAAGCTATAATAAAGAGGTTATAAAGGGAACGGATGTCATTTATTAGATGGCTGACACCTGATCCCTTGATCCCCTTTTCTACCATGTGAGTCTTGGTGACCCACAGAGGATTTTTTTTTTCAGTCAGAGTTTCACTATGTCACCCAGGCTGAAGTGCAGTGGCACACTTATGGCCATCACAGCCTCGACCTGCTGGGCTCAAGCCATCCTTCCCTTCTGCCTCAGCCTTCCATGGAACTGGAACTACAGGCATGCACCATCACGCCTAGCTAATTTTTTTTTTTTTTTTTTTTTGGTAGAGACTAGGTCTTGCCATGTTGCCCAGGCTGGTCTCGAAACCATGGGCTCAGGCAATCCTTTCGCCTCTGCCTGGGATTACAGGCAGTGAGCCACCACGCCCAGCCCACAGAGGATTTGACCTAGATTTGTTCAATCAAACCTGCTCAACCTAGATTTGGATATAAAGAGATGGAGACAAATATACATGGACCAAAGAAAAAGAAAATACAAAAGTAGCCCAGGCAAAAATATCAAGATCCCAGCTCATGCATCCCGTATTTACAACAATGGCATACAAGCTGTGTCAATCAGCAACAGCTGCCCTCATGAAGCTAGTGCTAAGACAGGATTTTGGCTGTTGGCTGGCTGCCTTGCTTCCTTCTGTTCCTGCCTTTTTTTTTCCAGCTGATTCCTCCAGCTTCCCTAGTATTTCTAGGTTAGAGTCAATACCACTGAATAATGTATTTCCTGTTGCAGCCCAGAGCCCTGGGTGTTCAAGGGCGACACAAATGAGAGAACAGGAAAGGAGGTTGAGCAGAGAGATCAAGGGAAGAAGGGCAACTAGAAAGCTGAGTGTTGTGAACATAAAGAAAGGAAACAGGCAAAGAATGATGACGTGAACTACAAGCCCAAATGCCAAAACAAATGCTCTAGTAGGAAAAGGAGAAAACAGAAATCACTGAGTGTAGAAATTAAGAAATTTTTAGTGGTTTTAGAGAAAGCTGTTTCGCTTATGTAATAAGATTAAGGTCAGCAAATAAGATGTGAATGGGACACAAGTGGCCCAACAGTGAGAGAAATGAGGAAGAGTATACTGAGAAATGTGGAGAGCAATTGGCGTTTATCTACTGCTCATTGACAAATTTGTTTTCTTCTTAAGTTTAGAAGAAGAGATAGATGAGAGGAGAGAAGAAGAAAACATACAGAGGGAAAAAGGGACAGGAAAAGTGGAAAGGGAGATTCTTATGGGTGAATATAAAACAAGAAGGAGAAAGAAAAACAGGCAGAGAATAACAAAGTCATAGATGAATACGTGCAGAAAGGCAGAAGAAGGAGAGAGTGTATCAGAGATGTACGAATGCCAAACAAACAGAAAGGTTCGGAAGTTTGGGTTGAATGTTTACATTAATGCTGATGCTCATTAATAGTTGTCAGCTCTGAGAGTCTTTTTATTTCCTTTACTATAAGAAAGGGATTGGCAGTAGTGGGAAACTGTCAGGGGTTGGGGGATAGGATTGGCAGCTGATGGAAACTGCTAGGGGAGGGAGGGCACACCTCATTAACAAGGGTACCTGCATAATCAGCGTTTGTATACCTAACCCTGAATTGTACCCCACATCTTTATAATAAAAAAAAATTCAGTCTTTTTCCCGTGAAATTTTTTAAAGATAAAGAGACGTAAAATTTTATTTTATTAATTTTCAGCTGTTCCTAAATATTTTGGCACTGCCTGAAAGTTTATCTTTGTTATTACTGTAAGTAGAACTACATTTCTCTAGAAATCCTTCTGGTTCTATCTGAGAACACGGTATTTCCCGTTTGTTTTTTATTTGTTTGTTTATTGGAAGAATCAAGTGAGCCAAAGAATGGATCCTGATACAGACCATATAAAGAACAAATGGCAATAATTCTACTTGTTACATGCATTTTTATATAGAATGGGTTTCTTTCCATGTAATACCAAATCACAAAATACTGAAAAATTATCAAATTCATTTTGGGTTTGGGTCCATTGTAAATCATAAATCCTGGAAGGAATAGGGGAGGTACATTTTCTGCATATTTTCTGAGCTATGCATATAAATTACTATAAATAGCATAGCATAATAAAGCTTAATAAATACATATGTGTTTCTACATATTTAGTTGTATATATTTCTATACCATATATACATTAATCAACGAAATTATTGTCAGAAGTGGTGAAGATATAAAGAAGTTAATATTTAATTGATAGACCTTAATAGTTTTAAACAGACAGCATGATTACACAGAATGCATCTTTACATCAGAATAACCAAAAGGATTTCTTATATAAGAATCATAATAAATTGAAGGTTTAAACCCAGTTTTAAAGCATTTAAAATTCTCATTAACCAAAACTTATCTCATGAAGTTATTATAGTTGGGATAATAAGATGATAAATCATCAAAGAAAAATTCATCTCACAGTTATTTTGCATATCCAGATCTTAGTTATGAAAATAAAATATGAAGATTATTTACAATTTTTTGTTCGACTTGCCACTGAAAATTTTGGCTTCCTATAAACCAAATCCCAAATTATTACAAATTAAACAACATTTTGCATGTTTTATAAAGAATATTGAATATAAGAAAATAATTTGTCTCTTACCAATATCTTGTAAGAAATTATGGAGATTGTTTAAAACTGTTAGACTTCCTAAAGCAGAAAAAAGTACATACTAGCACAGAAATGGCAATAACACAGGTAGTAATTTTTTGCACACTGACTGATTTCCCAATCTCAGGAAAATGTTGTTTATATAAATTTACTTTCAACACAAGGGTCAACCAATTATATCTCTCTGTGTTTTTGCCAGGAAAGAAAGATGTGAAGAACTAAAATTCCCCTAAGAGTGCCTTAAGGATTCCCTGTAGGACAAAGTTGGGAGCTTCAGCTAGGTGTTGTGGACTTAGATGTATATAAGAAATCCATATCATCCTTCAGGGTATTACAGACTTCAGAATCATAGACATTTAGTCACTGTAGACAGTTCTAGTTTTGACAATTGAAATTATACTGTGTGCCATTATTTTTCACAACAGATGACATTTCTGACATTTTATGCAAGTTTCAGTTTATATACAAAATTCAGTGTTCTGAGAACTTTGACTAGTATGGTCTCCTCTGAGCTCATCAAAACATGATTTTAATAAAGCCCCAAACATAAATTCCCTTCAGAGCCCAACCTCAAGCAAAGTTGTCTTCCTCATGCAAATAACAGCTCAAATTCCAGACATATACCTAGCTCCTAGATGAGGTGGTCTCATGAAAAATCTTACCTTTTGCCCATCAATATCTGTCTGGGGATGGGGAGACACCTCTTATCAACAAGGGTGCCTGAACGAAGCATATTTGTATACCTAACCGTTAACTGTACCCCACAATATCATAATAAAAAATACTGATTATTAAAAAAAAAAAAAAAAAAAAGAAAAATCTTACCAGGCAAATGTCAGGGGGAGGACAAAGGAAAAACAAAAAACAAAGCAAAGACCCTCTTTGGAAGGTGGCCTAAATCTATGCTTCCCAAACTTCAATGGCTGTGAATTTGATCTTGTTAAGACACAGATTCTGTTTCAGGAGTTCTAGGGTGGGGCTCAGGAGTCATCTGTCCAACAAGATGACATCTGTCCCAAAAGTCTTAACTTGTTTCAGCACTAACGGAAATGTCCAAAGTCTAATCTGAGACTCAAGGCAAGTTCCTTATAGCTGTGCGCCCGTAAATCAAAATCAAGTTATTTCAAAGATAAAATGGTGGAACAGTCATTGGGTAAAGAGTCTTATTCCAAAAAAAGATAAACTGGCCAAAAGAAAGGGGTAACATGTCCCACAAGAGTCCAAAACCCAGTAGGGCAGACATTAATTCTTAGTGCTCCAAAATAATCTTTCTTGATTCTGTGCCCTGCACCCTGGCCACACTGGTGACAAACGGACTCCCAAGGCCTTGGGCGGCCCTGATTCATCTTTGCTGGGCATATACCACATGGCTGTTCTCATAGGTTGGAAATGCCAGAGACATTTCCAGGCTAAAGTTTCATGCTTCCAGTGGTTCTATCATTCTGAGTCTCAAAGGCAGTAATCCTGCCCCCACAGCTCACAAAATAATGAAAAATGCCCAGTGCTCTCTGCAGAGGCTCAAACCCCGCATTTCCACTCAGCATTGTCTTGGAAGAGTCTCTCTGTGGGGTCTCTGTCCCTGTGGCAAGCTACTGCCTGGGCACCCAGGCTTTCTGATACATCATTTCAAATCTAGATGGAAGCCACCAAGCCTCCACCACCATTGTATTCTGGCCACCTGCAGACTAAAACAACCTAGAATCCCATAAGGCTTATGACTTGTTTTTTCCTGATTGGCAAGCCCAAGCAGTACCTAAAATACTTCAAGCCATGGTTGAAGCCCCAGCAATCAGGATGCTGGGAGCAACATCCCGAGGTGGTGCAAGGCAGCAGTGCCCTGGGCCAAATTATCAGTTCTCCACAGTTTCTAGGCCTATGATAGAAGGGATGGCCTCAAGGATGTCTGAAATGCCTTCAGGGCATTTTCCCCATCATTCTGACTATTCACACCTGGGTCCTTTTCCTGCTGGCTGGTCTATTGGGTAGTGGTTGCTCAGCAGCTCCCTTGAGTTCCTCTCCTGTAAGTGCTCTTTCCTTCTTGGCAACATGGACACGCTAAAAATATTATAAATGTGTATGCTCTGCTTCTCTTTTAGTTATAAATTCTACCTTTAGTTCATTTTTTGCTGTTGTATATGACTATAAAATGTCAGAAGCAGTCATTCCTCTTCTTGAATGCTTTTCTGCTCAGAAATTTCTCTAACCATATACCTTAGATCATCATTCTTGGTTCAGAATTCCACCAAGATCTAGGCTTGGGCAAAACACATCAAACTTCTGTCACCAGTTCCCAATAAGTTCCTCATTTATTGTCTATATTTTATTATTATTATTATTATTTCTTGTATTTATTTATTTTTTTTAAAATATTTTATTTTAAAGACGTGGGGTACAATTCAGGATTAGGTATCCAAGTGGACATCGTACAAGTAATGTTTGCGCCTCCCTTTGGTCCTCATTTTGCCTGATTACTGTCTATATTTCTACCAGCATTTGACCACAACCATTTAGTCAATCTCTAAGAAGCTCCAAACTTTCCCTCATATTTTTGTCTTCTTCTAAGCCCTCCAAACTCTTCCAACCTCTGCCCAATACCCAGTTTCAAGGCTGCTTCCACATTTTCAGGTATATTTATAGCAATGTCCACTCCTTAATACCAGTTTTCTGTCTTAGTCCATTTAGTGTTGCTACAAAGAAATATCTGAGACTGTGTAATTTATTTTTTAAAGAGAGAGAGAGAGAGAGAGAGAGAAGAGGGTTATTTGGCTCATGGCTCTGCAGTCAGTACAAGAAGCATGAAGTCAGCATCTGTTTCTAGTGAGGGCTTCAGCCTGCTTCCACTCATGGCTAGAAGCAAAGCAAAGCTAGTATGCACAGAGAACACATGATGAGAGAGTAAGTAACGGCGGTATGGGGGCCAGTCTTTTATTTAAAAAACCAACCATTGTGGGCACTAATAATGTAAGAGCTCATTCATTACTGAAAGGATGACACCAAGCCATTCATGAGTGATACAGCCCCATGATCCAAACACCTCTTATCCAGTCCCACCCTCAACATTGGATGTCAAATTTCAACATCATATTAGAAGAAAATAAGGAAACGAATTTATATCAAGCCCCTTAGGAAAAACTGGCCTTGATCTGCTCATAGTGCTTCGAGTATTGCAATTTAAGAGAAGGATCACTCTCTGGAAGATACAGAAAATTTAAAAATGTTTTGAGGTCCTTAATTAAAGGAGAATTTACCTAAATCTGTAGGCATTGCAGGTGAAGACTGAAGGCAAGTTCAATGACTTTTTAGCTCAGTGAGGCTTTTAGAAGTCTAATTCAGATTTCTTATTTAAGGTCCCAGCAAAGTAGACTTAAAAATAGATCATCAATGATTATTCTTACTGCACTTATATTAATAATTAGGTGAAGTTTAATAAGTAGACCTAGTTTGTAAAATATTTGCCTTACTGTGATTATATCTGGTAGAAATGGGTATGACTGGAGAAAGAAATATGTATGTTTCAGTAGAAAACTATAAGCACCCATTATGAGATTCTTATTCTGTTCATTGTCTCTGAGGCTTTCTTATCTACTTATAAACGGCCTTATTTCTGAAGCCCTACAAGCTTGATATAAACTTCAGAGGACACATTTCATGCACCCTGTTAAGCAGGTAACTCAGGAAGTTCATCAAAATACTCAATGACATAAACAGAGACTTTCAGTCCAAAAGCCAGAAAAATCATCAGATTGCAACTGCCATTTTATTTTGTGAACTAGAGAGGTTTTGAGATTAAATCTAGAAACTGCCTCAACTAATAGTCCTCTGAACTGAGTTTAAACGTTGTTATAACCATTAAACTTTGTTTTTATTCTGTTATTTTAATCAGCTTGGTTTTGGGGCACCTTAGCGATGGAACATACCCCAGTCTCTGGGTATTATCCTCTTGATAGTCATTATTGTAATCTTCCTGGTGTGCTAATTCTCTCAAGAGTCTTAAATGTGAGTTCACTGACATCACAGTATGGCAGATTTTTCCATGTGATTAGAATGACCAAAGCAAGATAAACAACAAAAGAAACACTGCTTCAGACATTGTGACTTATGAGTTCTATGCTGAGACAAAGAAAAACTAGCTGTGATGGTGAAGGAAAGTAGCATATGTGCCTGAATTTGTGTCAATATCCCATACTTGAAACACTGACAAAAGGGAGCAAATATTTAAAATAATTAAATGAAAGTGTATTAATCTGAGGTGGCTCCAGCAACACGGGTTTCTACCTTAGCAAACAGCCCCAACTCAATGTAAATGGCAAAACAAAAGTTAAGTCAACCAGAAACCGCCAATAACTAAGGAATTTCCACAGAAAATCCAAATAATGCCACTATTCCACTTTAACTTATAAAGTATTTTCTTAGCTTTATTCTACAATCACCCTATAAAAGCCTTCCTCTCTTGCTCTGTCAAGAAAACTCTAAACCACATGCAGTCTTGTGCTGCCCAAGAAATCACTGTCTCCTAACATTTTTTTGTTTGTTTGCTTGTTTGTGTGACCCTAGTTCTCCCTCTGTCTCCCAGGCTAGAATGCAGTGGCATGATCATGGCTTACCACAGCCTCAACATCTTGGGCTCAGGTGATCCTTCTACCTCAGCCTCCCAAGTAGTTAAGACTCCAGGAACACACCACCATGCCAAGCTAATTTTTTTTTTTTTTTTGTAGAGACAAGGTCTGCTATATTGCTGAGGCTGGTCTTGAACCCCTTAGCTCACATGATCCTCTCGCTTCAGCCTCCCAAAGTGCTAAGATCACAAGCGTGGACCACTGCCCTGGCAAACTCCAAATTTTTAATGCTACTACATTTATATTTTAGTTATTTATATGTGTACATATGGTATGAGTATACATATGCATAAAAATGCATATGTATATAGCAGATCTATACACATGAAAAATAAACATATGAATATGCAGATCTAGATATCTATAACATATGCATATAATCCAGTAGCTATGAAAATCTAATAAAAGACATTGAAGAGGTATATAATTAATTGGAGTTTTGTTTGCAAAAAAGACTCTTGACAGCAATATTGGGGAAGTGAGTGAGTTCTAGAGGGACAGAAGAGATAAATAACCACAGGTTTGCAAAACTACAGATGAGTACATTTAGGGTAAGGGCTTCCGGTGGTATCAGTGAGATTCGAGAAAGGAATTTTAGTGTTGAAAGATGAAGGGCAGGTGGAGGGATGGGTGGTTGACCCATTTGCTTAAAGAGTATGAAGTGTGAAGAATGCTAACAAGGACCTTTTGAGGGAGAAAATATCCAAACTCTTCCTCATTTTCATGTTTTTCCCTCAACTCGTTGGGTATAAGATGTCATATCTTATTAACATTATTTGGACCTTGGTGATATGCATTTAAAACACCTGCTTGACCAAACAGCACATTCCAATAACCTTACAATACTACTAATTTTTTTTATCTTAGTAGCTTCATTTTTTAAATTCTAAGACTACTAAGACAATTTTATTCCTATAGTGCAAATTATCTTTTCTTGTATATGTCTATCTCAATTTATTCTATTTAATCTGTCAATATTCTGAATTAGTTATACTTTCTACATTGTCAAAAAACATACAAGAATAGCTAGGAGGGCCTTAGAAGCCATCATTTACAGTTTGAAGCAATTTGCCTCTTCTTACTCATACAAGTTCACTGACTTAAGAGCATCCTCTACATGTTGGCTCTGCCTGAAATCTTAATTCCCTTCTCTTTTTTTTTCCTCTCTCCATTCCCATTTCTGTTTATTTCTCTGCTTTATATGTGAGTTGAGTCTCTACAAGAAGTGAAATTCACCCTTTCCCAATAAAATGGAATAAAAGACCTTTTGATGGCTACCAGAATTCTTGGGATTTGCTGCTGTTTACTCTAACACAAACCAGTGTCCCCTGCAGAGTTAAATGTGATAATAGTTTCAGGCAATGCAGTTGTATCAGTATCAAAGACACAATACTCAAGTCTGTATCAGATGAACTATACTATTTTAACATTTAATGCATTTATAAAGCCACATTAAATAACATACAATATTATAAAATATTTTTATGTGCTTTCAGCTGTAATTATTGTAGTATGATATGAACACGATTAAAATTTCTTGAATGTTTTTGAATAACATATAAGAATATTTTAATGAGTATATTTTAAATGCTAATGCCTTAAGTCATTAAGATCTTAGAATAGTTATAACTGTAAAATATTTGCAGCATTCATAAAAACATAGATGTCTTTAATTTTCACAATGTGACTATTTTTACTAAATAGAGAAGAGAGATTAGTGTGAGATCTACACATTTCTTTTTAATACTTTTGTAAGTGAATCTATTACCTGCTTATTTCTCAGACTGTAGATAATAGGATTTAACAGAGGAATTATGACTGTGTAAAAGAGAGAGTCCATCATGTCTTGATCATCTGCTTGGGGTGATCGAGGGCACACATACATGAAGAGAAGGGGGCCAAAGTATAAAGAGACAGACAAGAGATGGGCACCACAGGTGGAGAAGGCTTTCCTTATGCCTTTGACAGACTTCTTTTTGAAGATTGTGAAGAGAACAAAAGTGTATGAGACAAGAACAGTCACAATGGTGAATACCTGAATAGAACCCGAGAAAATAAAAATCATTAGAAAATTAATAGACGTATCAGTACAGGAAATTTTTAACAATGGGATTACGTCACAGTAAAAGTGATGTATTATGTTAGAATTACAGAAGGTTAACCTGAATAAAAAACCTTCATGAACGAAAGCATGAAAGAGACCACCTACAAATGACAAGGTTAATAGCTGTATGCATAATGAATTTGTCATAATCAATGGATAAAGTAAGGGTTTGCATATGGCAACATAGCGATCATATGCCATTGATGCCAAGAGAAAACATTCTGTGGTTACACTGATCACTAAGGAAAAAAATTGTATCACACATTCAGAGAAAGATATATTATTCTTGGTGAAGAAATTGAGCAGCATCTCTGGGGTCACTGTAGATGATAACGAAGCATCCACAAAAGCTAAACTCCCAAGGAATAAGTACATGGGGATGTGAAGGTGAGAATCATTCCAGATGAGAACAATAAGACCAATGTTTCCCACAATGGTGATGAGATATATTACCAAGAATGCAAGGAACAGGGAGATTTTCCACTCTGGATTATATGGAAGTCCTGTGAGAACAAATTCTTTCAGCAGAGTTGTATTTTTCTCTTCCATGTCCTCACTACAGGTCCTCTGAAATAAAAACAATAAATGTAAAATAAGATTTGCAATAGGCTTATGAGTTGAAAGTGAAAAAGAGGTGTTGAAATAAACTAAAATTATCAGTTCTAATTTATTTTCTTTATCAGTACTATGATTGATAAACACTAGATATGAGGAATAAATAAATAATATCTCTGTTTAAAAATAATACAAGAATTAACAGATTTATACAACAGGAGAAGCATTCTATGCATTTGCTAAATTTATGAGGCCATTATTAAGTGCAGTAGAAAATTATGTGTCTGGGTTATGAATGCATTGTCAAAGGAAAAGTTTCTGAAGGCCCTGGATTAAAAATAAATGAATTGAATGCAATTTCAAGGATCTTAAACTTTATTCTTTATGCACTATGCATGCACTAATAATTTCAAGATGAGAAAAGTCATAATATATTTTTTAATTCAATTTTTGGTAGTGCAAAAAATAGAATGCAGGAAGGGAAAACTGGTGTCATGGAAATTAATTTGGAACCTGCTACTAAGGTCCAGGAGATTCCACGTCAGATTATACATGAGAATTATCTGGAAGAGTTTTTTTGTGAAAAATATAGATTGTGAAGTTTTAATATAGAAATGAATTCAGTAGCTCAGGAAGGATGTCCTTAATTTTGAAAATACCTCTCTAGGTGACTGAAATGCATGTCAAACACCTAATCCACATGGGATATGACATTGCAAGAGATGGTGAGACAAAGAGATAGTCTAAAGCATTCAGAATGTAGAGTGGCTAGACTTCTGTTACACATTTAATGTGAGATAAGTGGTCGTGAAGGAGAGAGGAGCCATCAGGTGACTGTGTAGATGGGTATTAAAAATTAACAATGAGAACTCAAGCGTGCTGACAGGTTTATAGAGTGAGCACCATCTAAACAATTTAGGTGAGATCTAATCAGTAATAGGATTACTCGGAATCATGATGATACTCAAAGTCATAGTTAGGGCTGACACATTCATTACTGAGTAGACCAAGAAAAGAAAATGACAGCTAGAAAAGAAACTTGAGGAAGTTATATAGGGGAGGTAACAAAGTAGATATGCCTCTAATAAGATGGCCAAAC
Source organism: Tarsius wallacei (assembly GCA_963574415.1). Classification (NCBI taxonomy): domain Eukaryota; kingdom Metazoa; phylum Chordata; class Mammalia; order Primates; family Tarsiidae; genus Tarsius; species Tarsius wallacei. Next base: position 16,376 of record CAUYQG010004983.1, read on the forward strand.
ACCTGACCTTTTTTTGCTACCCAAGTGGCAAGTCTTGGTGACTGCCAGAGATGACTTACTGGTCTAAAAGACAAAAGAACTATTAAAGAAATTCAATTTCTCATTCTTTTTGCATCTAGAGTGAAGGGGTATAATCTAGGATGTCCAGTGAAACACAGCCACCCTACATTTGGAATTTGGAGAGAGACAGAAAAAAGAAATGGGGCCAACAAATGGATGTGGGTTGCAAAGGCAGCCAAGGCAGCAATACCAGGACCCAACCTAATGCATCCTTAATCAACATAAGTGGCATTTACAGTCTGAGCTGTCAAATTATTTTCAGAAGTAGGTGAAAGATTATAGAGTTAGTATTTAAGTGACTGACCTTAACGGTTTTAATCAAATTAATTAATGTGATTAATTAAAAAGAATGGGTATTTATATTTAAATGATAAAAAATAATTCTAATATAAGGATCATTATGACATAAGTCTTTAAATCCTGTTGTACATGTTTAATGCCCTAGTTTACCACAAGTTATCATATAAAGTCATTATAATAAAGTTTAAAATATAAACTATCTTTAAAAAATTCAGTGAGTGAGACCCAAACTTTACCTTTACAATGACCATTTGTATACCTAAGCCTGAATTGTACCCCAAATCTTTAAAGTAAAATTTAAAATTCAGTTTTACAACTATTTTACTTATCCACATTATAAAAAAATAAAATATAAAGATAATTAGGTTTAGTTATCCAATTTCAACCTGGCTATTTTGACAGTTTGTATATCCAAAAACATTATCATATATTAAACTACATTTTTAATTTTTCTATAATGCAAAAATAAAAATTATAAAAAGTGTTTCTTTCTTACCCATGTCTTGAAATTGTGGCGATTCTATGACAGTGTTAGGCTTTCTACAACAGAAAAAAATACAATAGGACAGGAATGTCAGTAACACAAGCAACAATTCGTTGAACACTCATTCGTTTTAGAGGCTTTATCCTAAGTTTGTGAAAAAGTTGTTTAGATACCTTTGTTATAAACACAAAAGTCATCTAATTATACAGCTATGTGCTTTCTCCAGAAGATGAAGGAGTGGAAAACCGGGACTCTCATAAGAGTGTCAGAGGAGTCCCTGTAGGACACATTGAAACTGTTCTACTGGGCATTGTGGATTTGGACACATATGAGAAGTCAAGGTTGTCACAAAGGGCATTACGGACTTCTGGAATTATAAACATCATTTCATTATAGATACTTCTAGTTTTAACAATCGAAATAACACTGTATACCACTATTTTTCACCACAGATGACAATTCTGACATGTCTATGTTGACTTTAACGTATATATAAAATCATCTCTTAGTGTTTTCTTAATTTAGTCTCATCTGAGCTGATCACAACATAATTTTAATAAGGCCAAAGAGTCCTTTCAGAAGTCAATCCCAGGCAAAGGTGCCTTCCTTATGCAACGTAAGCTCAAATTCCAGACGTATACCTAGCTTCCATATAAGTTGAAATCTCATGAAAAATCCTGCCAGGTAAAGGTCAACAGGAGAAAAAAGGAAAAACAAAGACAAAGAACCTTTTTTAGGGAGGTGATCTAAATCTGTGCTTCCCAAACTTCAATGAATTTCCTGGAGATGTTAAGATGCAGGTTCTGTTTCAGGGGTTCTGAGGGGGACCCCAGAGTCTTCTGTCTAACAAGGTGATATTTGTGGACACTTTCCATGTACAGGGCCTAGATGATCACAGGAACTGGAGTATCTAGATGATCACAGGAACTGGAGGATCTAGATGATCACAGATCCTTCATCACTGGAGAAACAAAAACTTTAAATATGACTGGCCTACAAAGGGAGAAACAGAAAAGAGATGGAACCAAGAAGGAAGGCATGGATGGGATCACGTGGGGCCTTACAGGCTAGGTCAGAGACTTTGTTCTTTACCCAAATAACAGGGAAATAATTGATGGATATGTCTCACAGTGGTTCCATATTCAGATTTTCTCTTTAAGCATTCACTGAAAAAGAAGTCAATGAACATTCACTCAGAAACATGCAACTTTGTCTGCTAGTGATTTACTGAACAGTGATATTCATTTATCAAAGATTGTTTGTATATTTATTTGTTTAAGTGTTACCTGACTTGGCTCATGACTGACAAGGTACGAAGAAAGCAAAGGGGTTATCTTTTTGGTAGACTCATTAATCAATTATTCTGCCTTCATAGAATTTTCTAGTAAAAGATAAATAAGAAAAATAATATAGAAAAAAATGAGTCATTCTGAATACTCTTCAGAAGGTTGGAGTAAGCAGTATGATGTGCAAAGGCAGTTATTAATATGCCAAATGTGATTTGAATTGACCTCAGTCTTAAATTTGTGTAATTATTTTCTTACTCATTTTGTTTTTTATATTTGAGGGCAAAAGATCTGCATTGCAGTGTCTAGTATGAATAGTCTTTTCAATTCAGTGGCCTTTCACCTCAGTAAAATTTCTAATGGTCCAATGGTGTGGGGCGTGCTGAGATATCCCTTCTAAGGTTGTTGCATCAAGCCCCTCTTAAAACCAAAGAGGAAAAGCTCCTAGGGGTCCTTTTTGGATTATAGGGCAACATATCCCCATTTGTTTGTATTATTCTGACACATTTACCAAGTGACCAGAAAGCTGCTTGTTTTAAGTGGGCTGAGGAAAAAAGAAAGCTGAAAACAGATTAAGATGCAGTGCATGGGGATGCTGTTTGGGATGTTTGACAAACCACTGTAGATGAATTACAGTTCACACAGACCTGTAGAAGGCTGGCACAAAGCCCTGCAATCCTCTGCAGGTAATACTTCCCTTTTGAGAACCAGCTCTCCTCCTGCTCCTGAGCCTCAGTAGAGGACAAATGCTTAACCTCAAGCAACCAAGTTGCAATACAAACAGAGATGGTCCTCATGGTCTCTGTGTTAGCTGACCCACCATAAAGTTGGGCATGCACAGTAGCACTCCACCATCAAATGGAAGTTGTATATGTGTGACTGGACCCCGTCAGGCCCTCAAATTGCATGTAGGTTTTATGAACAATAGACCAAATCCACATGGGTTGCATTCCTGATGCACTGTCTTCACTCTCCTGGCCTGCACCTGTGGGCACGAAGAGAGTTTGTATGATCACTTGACAGAGGAAGTGAAGACTTAGGCTTGGTTTACAGATGACTCTGCATAATATACAAGCACGCTTCAGAAGTGGACAGTGGCTTTGGCGTTATTGTTTCTGACACATGGATACAATTTTAGAATGAAAGCTGTAAGATTTGCTTTTGTTTGTATGTTTATGTATGTCTGTGTATGTTTGACATTGTCCTACCTCTCTATAGGACTAAACATTAATTTGTAAAAGAGCTCTATTTAATTGGTTTAAATAAGAATATGTACCTACATAAACTAAAGAATATGAGCTCATTGTTTCAGAATGAATAAGAAAAGGACAGCAATTGAATAAATATAAGAAGTTGGGAAGAGAGACAAAATCTGAGCATGTTGGCAGCAATTGATTACAAGCATCCTGAAAATGAGTCTTACTATCAAACCTATGGTAATACTAAACTAGAATTTGGTCCTCTTTGTTAAAATGACACAGTTTTTGTATTAATCTGCTCCCATTAGAAATTTTTAAAGTTTTTAACTAATGTTTTTTAAGTTATTGGACTAGGAACCAAAGATGTCATGCTTTATCAATATAATTTTATATGGTTTATGTTGTCTTCTAAGTCTTTGATTACTAAGGAAAACAGATTTCTCAATATTAAGAGGTTTAAATATTAAGATTTTTAAAATAATTAAATAACTTTCTCTATTTCCCTTTGATTTTTTTTGTCACTTTGGTATTATTAACCTGTGACCATATTTCATCACTGTTTTAAGTCATTTAATATTTTTGACAAGTTTTCCAAAATCAAATGCTAAATTAAGTCTTTTTTATCTCAAACTAACTTTGACATTCTCCAGAATATCTCACAAGAAATTGTTTTATCTCTTATAAACAAAAGAGGTATTAAGATAAATTGATAGGCTAAATCTTATGGGAGGTAATACTAAACAAACATGATGTTTAATGATGATTAAAATTCTATATTTATATAGATAGGTCATTATTATGAGTGTTTCAAAATTTGTATGAAATTTTTAGAATTCTAATATGTTCTGAAATAATGTTATCAATGATAATTCTAATTATTATCTTACAATGTTGTGTGTCCCCAAAATAACAAAATTCCCATGTCAATTGCATTGTAATGAACACTAATCAGATCTTTAACCATGGCCATTTTAAGTATTTTGTCATCCACAGACAGTTTATTATTTTACTCTAATGCTTTTGTCAAAGTTTTTGGAAGTACCTAAGATAAAAAAATTTCCAACAAATTTATGGAGGAGGATCTAACTATTAGAGATTTCTACTAACTTTCATATCACAACTTTGGACTGGATTTAAAGAATCTATCAGTAAATTGGTCAGGTATACTTTTTATAAACAGTACTGAAACATTGACTCTTTATTCCCTAGCTGATCGATTCAGAAATCAGAAACTATTACTATTTTTATTTTCATGGCAATATAGTTTTTTGCAAAAGATAATAAATTATTATCCTTATGACATAATATGATTGGATACATTGTTTATTTTACCAAAACTTTGGCTGGAATGTCATATGTAAGAATGTGCATAATTGCCTATGACCACACAGTTTTAAGGAACTAAGAATTGACTTTATGAAAACAATTAAGCCCCAACTTAGTCTGTTTAGTGCTGCTATAAAGGAATGCCTGAGGCTAGGTAATTTATAAAGCAATGTCTCTAAATTTCATGTCCTTCTCACGTGCAACATGCAATGTGAAAAATGCAACTACCTTTCCCAATAGTTCTCTAAAGTCCTGACTTGTTTCAGCACTAACAGAAAAGTTCAAAGTCTCATATGAGACTCAAGGCAAGTTCCTTCCATGTGTAAGCCTATAAAGCTAAAGTCAAATTATTTCCAATATATAATGGTGGAACAGTCATAGGGCAAAGATTATCACTCCAAAAAAGAAAGGGGTAACATGCCCCACAAGAGTCCAAAACCCTGTAGGGCAGATATTAAATCTTAGAGCTCTGAAATAATCTTTCTTGAGTCTGTGCCCTGGATCCTGGCCACACCAGTGTGACAAATAAACTCCCAAGTCCTTGAGAAGCCTGGCTTCCACCTTTTTGCTGGGCATAGACCACATGACTGTTCTCATGGGTTGGAGTTGAATGTCAGAGGCATTTCCAGGCTGAGGTTTTATGCTTCCAGTGGCTCTATCATTCTGGAGCCGCCGACAGTAGCGCTGTCCCTACAATTCCACTAGGCAGTGGTCAGTAGCGACTCTTTGCAGAAGCTCAAACCTCAAATTTCCACTTAGCATTGTCTCGGAAGAGTCCCTTTGCGGTGTCTCTGCCCCTGTGGCAGGCTTTCTGATAAACCATCTAAAAATCTAGATAGACGTCACCAAGCCTTCTTCACTCTTGCATTCTGGTCACCTGCACCTGGAATCCTACTAAGGCTTATGACTTACACTCTCCTGAGGGATGACCTGAGCAAGTACCTGGAACCCTATGAGCCACGGCTGAAGCCCCAGCAACCAGAATGCTGGGAGCTGCATACCTAGGTGGTACAAGGCAGCAGCGCCCTGGGCCTCTCTCCCCAAATTATCTGTCCTCCAAGGCCTCTTGGCTCTTAATGGGTGGAGTGGTCTAAAAGATTTCTTAAATGCCCTCAGGGTGTTTTCTCTATTGTTCTCACTATTAGCACTTGGCTCCCTTTAATACTTGCCAGTCTCTCCAGTTAGTGGTTCCTCCACAGCATCCTCAGATTCCTAAATACTCTAAATACTCTTGTCTTCCCTACCACATGTCTAGGCCCCAAATTTTTAACATTTTTTTGCTCTGTTGCCTTTAGTTATACATTCTGCGTTTAGTTTTTTTCTTTGCTGTGGTATCTAATCATAAGCTGTTAGAAGCAGTCACTTCACTTGAATGAAATTTATGCTCAGAAATTTCTTCCACAAGATACCGTAGGTCATCATTCTAAGGTTTCAGTCTTCCACCAATGCCTAGGGCATAGACACAATATCTCAAATTTCTTTGATACAGCAAAGGGTGACCTTTGCACCTGTTTAAAATCAATTTCTCATTTCCATTGAAGACTCATCATTTTGGCCTTTACTTTTTCTGAGACCTTCAAACTCTTCCAGCCTCTGTCTGTTACCCAGTTTCAAAACTACTTCTACATTTTCAGGTATCTTTATAGCAACACCACACTCCCTGATACCAATTTTATGTCTTAGTCCATTTAGTATTGCTATAAAGGAATATCCGTGGCTGGGTAATTTATAAAGAAAAGAGGTTTATTTGGCTCACATCTCTGCTGCCTGTACAAAAAACATGGTTCCAAAATCTGTTTTGGTGAGGGCTTCAGCCTCCTTCCACACATGGCAGGAGGTAGGGAGAAACTAGCATGTGCAGGGATAACATGATGACAACTAGCCCTGTGGAAACGAATAAAGTGAGAACTCACCCATTACTGAAAGGACAGTACCAAGCCATTCATGAGGGATCCAGCCCCTTGACCCAAATATCCCTAATGCAGCGTCATTGTCAACATTGGGTGTCAAATTTCAGCATGAGATTTGGAGAGGACAAGCAAACCAAGTTATAGCAAGACCTTTGACAAAAACTGGCCTTGATCTGGTCACTGTGTTTCTAGCCTTACAGGTTAAGAGAAAGATCACTTTCAGAAATATAGGACACTTAAAAATATTTTGAGGATCGACAGTAGAGGAGAATTTACCTGCAGGTGAAGATTGAGGGCAAGATGAGGGCATGACTTATTAGCCTGGAGAGGTGTTTAGAAGTTTAATTTTGGATTCCTTATTAAAGGTCAAAGCAAAGGAGACTTAAAAAGAGATCATCAATAACTATTTTTACTGCACTTATGGAAATAATAAGGTAATTTTTAATGAGAGTAGATTTATTTTATACAAAATACCTTAGTCTTATTGTGATTATAGTTGGTAGAAATGGGTGTGACTGCAGAGAGAAAAAGTATGTTTCAGTAGAAAACTATTAGCACCCATTACTAGATTCCAGTTCTCTTCATTGTCTTGAGTTTTTCTTATCTACCTATAAGCTGTTTAATTCCTGAAACCCTACAAGCTAGAAGTGGACCACTTGATAAAAACTTTAGGGGACATATTTCATGCATCCTCCTGAGCAGACCACTCAGGAAGTTCAATAAAACAACCAAGACATAAACAGAGACATTCAGATTAAAAACCAGAACAGTCATCAAATTACAACTGCTGTTTTATTTCATCCTCTAAAGATGCTTTGAGCTTAAATCTAGTAACATTTTCAACTAATTACCTTCCAGAATCAGAGACTGAGTTTATTGATTGTTCTAACCATTAAACTTACTTGGTTTTTGTTTTGTTTATTTTACATGGTTTGGTTCATGGGTACCTTGACTATGGAACATATCCCAGTCTGTTGGTATTTTCCTCATGATAGACATCATTGTAATCTTCGTGGTGTGCTGTATTATCTCAAGAGTCTTAAATCCAAGTTCATAGCCAACACAGTATACCACATGTTTTCAATCTGATTAAATTACAAAACAGCATGAACAAACAGAAACTCTTTTTCAAGAAACCAGACATTGTGACTTATGAGTTCCATTCTGAGACAGATAAAAACCAGCTGTGATGGCAACAGACAGTGGATGCTATGCCTGAGTTTTGGCAATATCCCATCACTGAGAGGGTAGCCAAGAGAAAGGATATAGTTAAAATAACTAAATGAAAGTACATTAAGCTTAGCAACAAGGGTTCCTATCTTAGCAAACAGAAACCCAACTCAGTGTACATGGTAACACAAAAGTTGTTTTTAATCAACCAGAAATCACCAAGAACTGAGATATTCCACTGAAATGATCCAAATAATGCCTCTTCCACTTTAGCCAATAAAATATCTTCTTTGCCTTGTTTCTACATTCTCCCTATAAAAGACTTCCTCCCTTGCCCCTTTGGAAAAGTCCCGAACCACATGCAGTCTTATGCTGCCCAATAAATCACTGTCTCCTCAAAAATGTCTACATTTTAAAATCTGCAACATTTATGATTGAAATATTTAAATGTTTATACATATATATACTGTATGACTATACATACACATGAAAAATAAATATGCATAGGTATACATGCAGATATACATATCTGTAATATATATGTATATAATCTGGTAGCAATGGCAATCTAATAAAAGAGATTGAGGAGGAATATAAATAATTGGAATTATATTTGCTAAAAGACTCTGACAATAATACAGGGGAAGTGAGTGAGTTCTCAAAACACGATGGAGATGAGTAACTAGAGGTTTGCAGAACTACAGATGAGTAGTTTTTAGCATTAAGGGCCTCAATGGTATCAGTGAGAATATGAAAGGAATTTTAGTGTCAAAAAATAAAGGACTGGGTAGACTGGTGAATGGATGAGTCAAATGCTTAAAGAGTATCCGTGTGATGAAGACTAAAAATCAAAATCAAGAATTTCTTAAGGCAGAAAATATTCAAATTCTTCCTCATTTTCATGTTTTTCCCTCACTGGATGATATGATGTCATATTGTCTTACCGTTTTTTGAAATTTGGAGATATGCACTTAAAGTCCCTGGTTGTTCAATAGCACATTCCAATAACCCTACAATACTACTGATTTCTTTATCTTAGTAGCTTCATTTTTAAAAAATTCTAGATAGAGTGTAACTAGTTTATTCTTACTATGCGACTATGCCAATTCCAATTTAGTTATTCAGTTTATCTGTTAATATTCTGATAGTGAATCTTTCCAGATTGTTGAAAAACATAGCACAGCTACAAAGGGCTTAAAGTCATTATAGGCAGTTTAAGGCAACTTGCCTTTTCTTACTCATAAAAGCACACTGAGTTAAGAGCATCTTCTCACATGTTGGCTCTGCCTCAATGTCAACTCCTTTCTCATTTTTTTCCTCAGTGCAGACCCATTTCTGTTTATTTGTTTGCTTGATATATGAGTTGAGTCTCTACAAGAAGTGAAATTCACCCTTTCCCAATAAAGTGGATTAAAACCTTTTGATGGCTAGCAAAATTCTTGGGATTTGCATTGGTTAACGCAAACACAAGTCTGCCTCCAATGTGAAGTTAAATGCAGCTGTAATGCTTGAGACTCCCATACCATCATTCAAGTATTTATCTAATTAACTACACTATTTTAGCATTTCATGCATTTGTAAAGACACATTTAATAACATATAACACAATTTTTTTGCTTTCTGCTGTAATTATTGTATTATAATATCAATACTTGATTACAATTTATTGAATGCTTTTGAATAACATACAAGAATATATGAATTAGTTTATGACAAACAACTTAAGTCATTAAATTCTAAGACAGTTATAAATGTAAAACACTTTGAATACTAACAAAGCATAAGTATCTCTAACTTGAACAGTTTTGTGACTATTTTACTAAAGAGAGAAGAGAGATTAACATGAGATCTAAACATTTCTCTTTAACACTTTTGTTAGTGAATCTATTGCTTGCTTATTTATCAGGCTGTAGATAATGGGATTTAACAGAGAAATTATGACTGCATAAACGAGAGAGCCCATCATGTCTTGATCATCTGCTTGTGGTGATTGGGGGCATACATACCATGAAGAGAAGAAGAAGTATAAAGAGACAGACAAGAGATAGGCGCCACGAGTAGAGAAGGCTTTCCTTATACCTTTGTCAGCCTTCTTTTTTAAGATTATAAGGAGAACGAAAGTATATGAGACAATTCACAATGGTGAATACCTGAATAGAACATGAGAAAATAAAAATCATTAGAAAATTAATAGAAGCATCAGTACAGGAATCTTTTTTAACCATGGGATAATGTCACAGTAAAAGTGATGTATTATGTTAGAATTACAGAAGGTTAATCTGAATAAAAAACCTATGTGAATTACAGCATGAAGGAAGCCACCAACAAATGACAAGACATAACCAATGACAAAACAGCCAGATGCATAGTGCTTTGCTCATAGTCACTGGATAAAGTAAAGATTTGCATATGACTACATAGCAATCAATGCCATTGTTGCCAAGAAAAACTTTCTGTGGTTACGCTGATTGCAAAGGAAAAAAAATGTATCTTACATTCAGAGAGAGATATCATATTACTCTTGACAAAGAAGTTGACCAGTAATTTTGGGATTATTGTGAATGAAATCCAAGCATCCACAAAGGCTAAACTCTCAAGGTATAAGTACAAGAGGATGTGAAGGTGAGGGTCATTCCAGATGAAAGCAATCAGACCAAGGTTCCCCATGATGGAAATGGGATATATTACCAAGAACACCAAGAACAGGGGGAATTTCCACTCTGGTCAATATGGAAGTCCTGTAAGAACAAACTCTGTCAGCAATGTTGCATTTTTGTCTTCCGTGTCCTTACTGCATGTCCTCTAAAATGAAATGCAATAAATATAAAATAGGATTTGCAGTAAAATCATGAGTTGAAATTGAGGAAGAGGTGTTGAAATAAACTATACAATTATCAATGTTCATTTATTTTATTTGTCGGTAATATAAGCAATAAACACTATTTAAAGGATAAATAAATGAAAAAAATGATATATTTCTGTTCAAATGTGGTACAAACATTGCCAGATTTAGACACAAAGAAAGACATTCTATTCTTGATTAAATATGTGTGGCCATTATTAAATGCAGCTGAAAAATCCTGTGTCTGTGTCATTGATGCAGTGTCAACCAGAAAGGAGAAGGAAAAGGTTATTGCAGAGCCTGGATTAAAAATAAATGAATTGAATGCCATGTGAAGTGTCTTCAACTTTATTCTTCATAAAATATGCATGCACCAATAATTTTTAAATGGATACTGGCATTGTAATATATTTTTAAATTTAATTTTTAGCAGTGTAGAAAATATGCTGCAGAAAGGAAAAACTGGAGTCAGAGAAATAAATTTGTAACCTGCTACTAGGGTCTGGGAGATCCTAAGTCAGAATATACATGAGAATTATCTGGGAGAGTTTTATGTGAAAAATATAAATTTGAGGTTTTAATGTAAGAATGAATTAAGTAGTCCAGGAAGAAGTCTAGGAATGTGAATTTTGAAAATACCTTTTAAGTAACTGATATACGTGAAGTTTCTAGTCCATGTGTGATATGGCATTGGAAGAAATGGTGAGACTAAGAAAGATTCAAAAGGAGTCGGAATGTAGAGTCTCTAGAATTTTGTCACACATTCATCATGAGAGAAGTGGACAGTGAATGACAGAAGAGTCATTTGATGGCTTTGTAGATGGACATTAAAAATTGACAATGAGAGCTCAGATGTGCCCACAGGTTTGTGGAGTGAGCATCATCTAAACAACTAGGTGAGATTTAATCAGTAATATGAGTCTACTGTAGCTTAACAGAAATGACTACCTGGAATCATGGTGGTACTCATAGGCATAGTTAGGATTGACACATTCATAGGAATAGACCAATAAAAGAAAATAACAGCAAGAAAACAAACTTGAGGAAATTATATTGAAGAGGTAACAAAGTAGATATGTCATTAATAAGATGGCCAAAGATCTGATTCACCTTTTTCTGCTACCCAAGTGGCAAGTCTTGGAGGCTGTCAGAAGTGACTTACTACTCTAAAAGACAAAAGAACTAGAAATTCATTTTCCCATTGTTTTTGCATCTAGAGTGAAGGGACATGATTTAAGATGGCCAGTGAAACACAGCCACCCTACATTTAAGATTTGGAGAGAGGCAGAAAAAGGTGCAGAAACAAAAATGGATTTGGGTTGCAAAGGCAGCCAATGCAGCAATACCAGGACTCCACTTAATTCATCCTTCATCAACATCAATGGCATTTACAGTGTAAACTGCCAAGTTATTGTGGGTGATAGGATACAAAGGTAACTGATCTGCTCAGACCGTAATCCCAGCACTTTGGGAGGCTGAGATAAATGGATTGCCTGAGCCTGCGGGTTCAAGACCTCATCTCTACAATAAAATAAAAAATTAGCTGGGTGCGGTAGCACACGCCTGTAGTTCCAGCTACTTGGAAGGCTGAAGCAGAAGGATCGCCGGAACCCATCGGGTTGAGGCTACGGTGACCAGGAGAGTGCACTACATTCCAGTCTGGGCGACAGAGTGAGACTCCAGCTCAAAAAATAAATAAATAAATAAGTGATTGATCTTTAAAGTTTTAATCAGATAATGTGATTAATGAAAAAGAATGGATTTTTATATCAAAATAATCAGAAATAATTCTGATATAAGAATCATTATGACCTAGGTCTTGAATTTCAGTTTTAAGTATTTAATGCTTTAGTTCACCACAAATTATCAGATAAAAGCAATCTAATAAATTTTACAAAATACTTAAATACTGTTAGAAAGCAATTCAATCTTACCACTATTTTATTTATCCATATTGTAGTCATGAAAATAAAATATAAAGATATTCCATTTATAATCATCCATTTTCAACCTGGCCATGTTGACAGCTTCTATACCCAATCTAAAATTGTATTAATTAAGCAGCATTTAACTTTTCTATAATACGTAATGGAGATTATAGAAATTGTTTCTTTCTCATATCTTAAAAGAAATTGTAGAGATCCTATGAAAATGTTCTGCTTTCTAAAATGGAAAAAAATATGAATAGTACAGGAACATCAGTAACACAAATTTGTGGCACACTCATTTCTAGTGGAGGCTTTATTTCCTAACCTCATGAAAATGTTTATACAAATTTGTTTTGAACACAAGTGTCCTCTAATAGTAATTGTGTGCTTTTGCCAGAAGAGGAAGGATTGGTAAATTGGAACTCACATGAGAGTTCCTGTAGGACATATTGAAACTGTTCTACTGGGCTTTGTGGATTTGGACATGTATGAGAAGTCCAGGTTGTCCCAGAGGGCATTACAGACTTCTGAAATTATAAACATCATACCACTGTAGGTACTTCTAGTTTTAACAATTGAAATCACACTTAATGCCACTATTTCCCACCACTGGTGACACTTCTGAAATGTTTATGTTAATTTCAGCTTATATATGAAATTGACTCTTAGTGCTTTATTAGTATGTTATCTGAGCTAATCACATGATTTTAATAAGGCCAGAGATACAGAGTCCCTTCAGAACCCAGTCCCAAGCAAAGGTGTCCTCCTCATGCAATCTGCAGCTCAAATTCCAGATACATACCTAGCTCCTAGATGAGCTGAAATCCCATGAAACATCTTGCCAGGTGAAGGTTAGGGGAAGGAAAAAGGAAAAACAAAGACAAAGAACCTCTTTGGGAGGTGGCCTAAATTTGTGCTTCCCAAACTTCAGTGAATTTCCTGGAGATGTTGTTAAGATGTGAATTCTATTTCAGTGATTCCAGGATGAGGCCCAGGAGTCTTCCTATCTAACGAGGTGACATCTGTGGACACTTTCCATCTACAGGGCCTAGATTAGCACAGATAATGGAAAATCTAGATTATAGCAGATCCTTCATCATCAGAGAAACAAAACCTTTAAATATGACTGGCCTACAAAGAGAAAAGCAGAAAAGAGTTGGATGAGACCAAGAAGGGAAGCATTTGTGGGGCCACATGGGGCCTTACAGGCTGTCAGAGACTTTGTTCTTTACCCAACTAAAGGGAAAATTATTGAAGGATATTGCACATGGTAGTAACATATTCATGTTTCCCTTTTTAACATTAGCAGAAAAAGTCAATGAACATTGATCAGAAAATTAAAACTGTACTTATTTCTAACAATTAGTTTTGGTATCTGAACTATTCCCATAGTCAAAAAGTTGTTTATTGTTTTTTTCAGTTTGTTTTAGAGTAACCTGACATGGATCCTGACTTGCTAGATAAGAGGAAAGCAAAGGAGTTTTTGGGGGTGGATGAATTAATTATTCCTCTCTCTTCTCATGGAATTTCCTTGTAAAAATATAAATAAATGAAGAAAAAAATAATATAGACACTGAGGAATCGTGAATACCCACAGAACGGCAGAGTAAGCAGTATTATGTGCAGAGAAGTTATTCATGTACAAAATGTAGTTTAAGTTGATCTCTTTCTTAAATTTTGTGTAATAATTTCCTTTCTGATTGTATTGCCCATCTTTGAGTGCAGAAGATCTGCATTGCCACATCTAGTGTGGATAGTCTTTTCAATTCAGGTGCCTTCAACTTCAGTGAAATTTCTAAGGGTCTAATGTTGGGGGGCATGCTGAGATATCCCTTGTAAGTTTGTTGCATCGATACCCTCTTATAACCTACAAGAGACAAAATATCCTAGTGGTCATTTTTAAATTACGGAGACAACATTTCCTCATTTGTTTGTATTGCTCTGACACATTTACCAAGTGACCAGAAAGCTGCTTGTCAAAAGTGGAGCTCAGAAAAAGAGAAAGCTCAAAACAGGTCTAAGCCTCAATGCAAAGGGATGCTGTTTGGTGTGTTTGACAAACCTCAACAGATGAATCATAGTTCACCCTGTACCTTAGAATGCTGGAGCAAAGCTTTACCATCCTCTGCAAGTAATACTCCCCTTTTGAGATACAGCTCCATGCCCTGATGCAGAGCATTAGTAAAGAATGAAAGCTTAATGACAGGCAATCAAGTTGCAACCCAGCATGATCTCTGTGTTAGTTGGCCCACCAAGCCATAAAGCTGGCCGTGCACAGCAGCACTCCTTCATCAAATGGAAGTGGTGAATATGTGATTGGTCCCAATCAGGCCCTTAAAGCACATGCAAGTTTCATGAACAGTGAGTGAGATACACATGATTTGCACTCTTGCTACACTGCCTTCTCTCTCCTGGCCTGCACGTGTGGCCACATGAGGAGCTTGTATGATCACCTGACACAAGAAGCAAGGACTCATGCTTGGTTTACAAATGATTCTGCATAATATACACGCACAACCCAGAAGTGGACAGTGAGTTCGGTATTTTTGTACCTGACACGTGACTACAATTTTGAAATGAAAGCTATAAGATTTGCTTCTATTTGTATGTTTACGTATGTCTATGCATGTTTGTATGTGTGACATTGTTCTGCCTCTGGATGATATTATAGAAATTAATCTGTGAAAGAGCTCTATTTTAGTTGGCTTAAAGAAGAATATGTGCTTATATAAATGAAGGATGTCTTCACCTCTTAGAAAAGTAGAAACTATCCAAAATATTTTTTCAAGTTCACATGATCTGCTATAATCTTTGGCAATTAAAATCCAGTCGAATTCTGTTAGTTTAATTAAAATAGACATATCTTCAAAGTTGTCAGCATTAAATATAAAACAAACACACAGCTTTTTGTCCACCTCAATTTACCTGTCAAAAAAGTTTATGTTACCTGTCTCTGATGTTTAAGATCATAAAACTAAAAGTTCAACCTAAGAACAAATGTGAAAATGCAATAGCAATTACTTCATACATATTAAGCACAGCAAACAAAATACCCATGTCTTTGACTTTCAGGTTTTTGTTCTCATGTTGACCACATAAAATACATGTGCTATAAATATAGTTAACAGGGAGAAAATTGAGAGGATGGCTAGCCATGTCTAATGCCACATGAAACTTTCATGAGTAATCAAATCATTATTGTTAAGAACAAGTGAATTAAATAGATGTAAGTATAATGCAAGTTTATAAATGATAATTGATAAGGAAAAGAGCTTTATTTGGCTCATAGCTTTGTAGCCTGCACAAGAAGCATGGTGCTGGAATCTGTTTCTGGTGAGGGTTTCAGGTGTTTCCATTCATAGGAAAAGGCAAAGCAAAACTAGTCTATATAGAGATCATGTGATGAGAGAAGAAGCAATAGGGTTGTGGGGGTAACAGGCATTGTTTTAACAACTTGTCTAGCAGACACTAATAGAGTAAGAATTAACTCATTACTAAAAGGGCAACATCAAGCCATTCATGAAGTATCCCATGATCCAAACACCTCCCAATAAGCCCCACCTACAACAATGGGTATCAAATTTCAACATGAGACTTGGTGGGATCAATAAAACCAAAACCATAGTAAGCCCCTTGGGAAAATTGGCCTTGATCTGTGTTTCTAGCCTTACAGGTTGAGAGAAAAATTACTTTCTGTAAGGTGCAGGAAGCATGAAAGTATTTTGAGGCCCATGAGTAAATAATTTGCCTAAATCTATAGGTATTGTAGGTGAAGGCTGATGGCAAGTTTGTGGTACAACTTCTTAACCTCAAGAGGCTTTAGAAGTCTAATTTAGGATTCCTTATTTAAAATTGCAGCAAAGAAGTCTTTAAAAAGGGATAATCAGTATTTATTTTAATTGGTCTGGTTCATGGGCACCTTGGCTATGGAACATATCCCAGTATCTCAGCATTGTTCTCATGATAGCCATCAGTCATCATTTTAATCTTCCTTGTGTACTGTATTCTCTCAAGAGTCTTAAATGCAAGTTCATAAACATCATGGTGCCATATTTTTTCACTGTGATTTAATGACAAAAACAAGATAATTGACAAAGGAAACTCTTCTTCAAGAGACCTGGGATTGTGATTTATGAATTCTATGCTGAGACAAGGGCAAATAGCTGTGATGGTGAAAGAATGTGGCAGGTATGCCTGAATTTTGGTCAATATTCCAACATTGAGTGGTGACCAAAAATTAGGACATATTTAAATAACTAATATATTTAAAATGAAAATCAAAATAATTAAAAGTAATTAAATTAAAATAGTTTAATATTTAAAATAATAATGAAAGTATATAAGCTGAGAAGACTTTCTTAAAAAAGGTTCTTCCTCAGCAGACAGAAACCCAATTCAGTGTAAATGGCAAAACTAAAGTTAAGTTTAGTTCATCAGAAACCATCAATAAGTGGTGACTTTCCACTGAAATGATCCAAATAATGCCACTGCTTTTTATTTTAACTCAAAAAATATTTTCTTTGCCTTGTTTCGACATTCTCCCTATAAAAGCCTTCCTCTATTGCCCCTTTAGCAGAGTCCCAAACCACATGCAGTCTTGTGCTGTCCAATAAATCAGTCTCCTCAAAAAGCTCGAAATTTTCAAATCTGCTACATTTATATTTTAACTAATTATATGTATATACATAAAAATACTGTATTACTATACATATATGTGAAAAAATGAACACGCATATGTATATATGCAGATTTAGATATCTATAATATACATGCATATAATCTGGTAGCAATGACAATCCAATAAAAAAGATGTAAGAGGAACATAATTGGAGTTCTGTTTGCTAAAAAGACTATGACAGTAATATTAGGGAAGTGAAAGAATTCTAGAAGGGTGGAGGAGATGAGTAACTAGAGATTTGCTGAACTACAAATGAGTCATTTTTAGAGTAAAAGCTTCAGTTGTATAAGTGACAATGTAAAGGGAATTTTAGTGTTGAAAGATGAGGGGTGGGGTGGACTGGTAGATGAATGACTCATATGCTTAAAGAGTAAGAAGTGTGAAGAAAGCTAGCAATTCTAGACTTCTTGAGGCAGAAAATATTCAAATTCTTTCTGATTTTTATGTTTTTTCCTCCATTCACTAATGACTATGATGTCATATCATCTTACAATTTGAACTTTGGTGACATGCATTTAAAGTTCCTGATTATTCAACATACATTCCAATACCCTTACAATTCTACTGACTTCTTTATCTTAGTAGTATCATTTTTTAACTCAAGGAAGATGAAGACCATTCTCTTCCTATTATGTGACTTATCTTTTCTCCTATATGCCTTTACTAGTTTAATTATTCATCTGCTCTGTTAATATTCTGATTTAGTAACTCTTTCCAGATTGTCAAAAAAAATACAAGTACAGGAGGAAAGAGCCTTAGAAGCGATCACAGTTTTAAGTAGCTTGACTCTTCTTATTCATAAAACTCACTAAGTTAACAGCATACTCTTAGACATTGACTCTGACTCATTGTCTTAACTCCCTTCTCATTTTCTTCCTCAGTGCATTCCCATCTTTGTTTATTTCTTTGCCCTATATATGAGCTGAGTCTCTACAAGAAGTGAAATTCACTCATTCCCAATAAAATGGAATAAAAGACCTTTTGATGTTTAGCAGAAGTCTTGGGATTTGCCTCTGTTCACTCAAACACAAGTCTGCTTCCATTATAGAGTTAAATGTAATGGATGTTTCAGGCAATACAGCTGTATTAGTATCAAAGACACCATACTCAAGTCCGTATAAGATGAACTACATTATTTTAGCAAGTAATGGATTTACAGAACCACATTGAATAACACACAACACTATAAAATATTTTTATTTGCTTTCTGCTATAATTATTCTGTTATGATATGAACACTTGATTAAAATTTATTGAATGTTGTTGAATAACATGAAGGTATTTTAATTAGCTTATTAAATGCTAACTTAAATCATTAAAATCCTAGGACAGTTATAACTGTAAAAACCTTTAACACTAATAAAAACATAAGTATTGCTAACTTACACAATTTTGTAACTATTTTACTAAACAGAGAAGAGAAATTAATTTGAGATCTAAACATTTCTTTTTAACACTTTTAGTAAGTGAATCTATTACTTGTTTATTTCTGAGTCTGTAAAAAATGGGATTTAACAAAGGAATTACGACTGTGTAAAAGAGAGAGTCCATCGTATCTGGATTATCTGCTTATGCTGATTGAGGGAGCACACACATGAAGAGGAGGGTGCTGTAGTACAAAGAGACAGATAAGAGATGGGTGCCACAGGTGGAGAAGACTTTCCTTATGCCTTTGACAGACTTTTTTTTTAATACTGTAAAGAGAACAAAAGTATAAGAGACAAGAACAGTCCCAATGGTGAAAGCCTGTATTGAACCTGAGAAAATAAAAATTATTAGAAAATTAAGAGGAGTATCAGTACAGGAAATCTTTAACAATGGGATAATGTCACAGTAAAAGTGATTTATTATGTTGGAATTACAGAAGGAATTTATTCTGTATATAAAAAACCTTCATGAATGAAAGCATGAAAGAGACCCTACATATGATAAGACTAACAGTTGGATGCATAGTGCATTGGTCATAATCACCGTATAGAGTAAAGGTTTGCATATGGCTACATAGCGATCATATGCCATTGATGCCAAGAGAAAACACTCTGTTGTTACACTGATTGCCAAGGAAAAAAATTGTATCTTACATTCAGGGAGAGATATCATCTTATTTTCAGCGAAGAAACTGATCAGCAACTTTGGGGTCACTGTGGATGATAACCAAGCATCCACAAAGGCTAAATTCCCAAGGAATAAGTACATGGGAATATGAAGGTGAGGATCATTCCAGATAAGAGCAATCAGACCAAGGTTCCCTACAATAGCGATGAGATATATTACCGAAAATGCAAGAAACAGGGGGATTTCCACTCTGGTTTATATGGAAGTCCTGTAAGAACAAATTCTGTCCACAATGTGGCATTTTTCTCTTCCATGTCCTCACTGCATGTCCTCTAAAATAAAACACAACACATGCAAAAGAAAATGTGCAATCGATTCATGAGTTGAAATTGGGAAAGAGGTGTTAAAATAAACTATACAATTATCCTTACTAATTCCTTTTATTTATCAGTACTATAATTGATGAACACTATATTTGAATAATAAAAAAATGAAAAAATTATATCTTTTTATTCAAAAATGATACAGGAATGAATAGACTTAGACAAAAAGAGAGACATTCTTTGCATTGACTAAATTTACGTGGCCATTATTAAATGAAACAGAATAATTCTGTGTCTGGGTCATGGATGCAGTGTCAAGGGAAAAAATTCTTGAATGGCTTGGATTAGAAATAGATGAATTGAATTCCATATAAGGGATTCTAAATTTCATTCTTCTTGAAATAAGTATACACCAATAATTTTTAAATGCAGAATGACCTCATAATATATTTTTAAATTTAACTTGGAACCTACTACTAAAGTGCAGGAGATCCCAAGTCAGATGACACAGGAGAATTATCTGGGAGATTCTTTTGTGTAAAATATAGATTGTGAGGTTGTAATGTAGAAATGAATGAAGTAGTTTAGGAATGAGGTCTAGAATTCTGTATTTTGAAAATACCCTCTAGGTGACTGAAATGCACATTAAATGTCCAGTCCATGTATGATATGACACTGGGAGAGATGGTGAGACAAGAAGTTAGATTCAAAACAATTCAGAATGTAGAATCTCTAGAATACTGTCATATATTTGATATGAATGGAGTGGTCAGTGAAGGAGACAGAATAATCACATAATCTGTCATCTAATTGTGAAATAAGTGGTCATTGAAGGAGAGCTAACAAAATAATAGTTAGCAAAATAATCTAATAGAGTTAACAAAATTCAAAAAAATTAAAAGAACTATTCAGTCTTGCCACCATTTTATTTACCCATATTGTAGTCATGAAAACAAAATATAAAAGTAATTCAGTTATGGTTATCTGATTTCACCTGGCTATCTGACAACTTGTATTCTTAATCTAAAATTGTAATAATTAAATACCATTTTTAACTTTTCTATAATGCATAATGAATATTATAGAAATGGCTTCTTTCTTACCCATATCTTGAAAAAAACTGTGGAGATCCTATGAAACTGTTAGGCTTTCTAAAACAGAAAAAAAATGCAATAGCACAGGAATGCCAGTAACACAGGCAACAAATCATGGCATCCTCATTTATTTTGAGGCTTTATTTCCTAACCTGGAGAAAATGTTGTTTATATAAATTTGTTTTGAACACAAGGGTCATCTAATTGTACAACTATGTGTTTTTTCCAGAAGAGGAACGAGTGAAAAATTGGAATTCTCCTAAGAGTGCCAGAAGAGTCTCTGTAGGACACATCGAAACTATTCTACTGGGCATTGTTGATTTGGGCATGTATGAGAAGTCCAGGTTGTCTCAGAGTACATTATGCACTTATGAAACTATAAACATCATTTCATTGTAGATACTTCTAGTTTTAACAGTTGAAAGAATACTTTATGCCACCATTTCCCACAACCAATGACACTTCTGACATATTTATGTTCACTTCAGCTTAGGTAGGAAATAGACCCTTAGTGCTTTGATTAGTATGGTTTCCTCCGAGCTAATCAAAACATGGTTTTAATAAAGCCTAAGATATGGATTCTCTTCAGAAGCCAACCCCAGGCAAAGGTATCCTCCTTCTGCAATCTGCAGCTCAAATTCCAGACGTATACCTAGTTCTTAGGTGAGATGAAATCTCGTGAAAAATCTTACCACATAAAAGTCAAGGGGAGGAAAAAGGAAAAGCAAAGACAAAGAACCTCTTTGGGTGGTGGCCTAAATCTGTGCTTCCCAAACTTCAAATGATGTGAATGTCCAGGAGAACTTGTTGAGATGCAGACTCTTTTTCAGGAGTCCTGGGGTGGGGCCTCAGCAGTCTTTCTAACAAGGTGATGTCTTGGACACTTGCAAAGTACAAGGCCTTTATTAGTGGAGAAGCTAGATTACCACAGATCCTTCCTCAACGGAGAAGCTAAACCTTGTAAATATGACTGGTCTGCAAATAGAGAAGATGAAAGGAGTTAAATGGGATTAAAAAGGAAAGCATGGGTGGGATCACATGAGGCCTTACAGGCTAGGTCAGGGATTGTTCTTTACCAAAATAAAAGGAAAAGAATGGAAGGATATTGCACACAGTGGTAACATATTTAGGTTTTCCTTCGAAGCATCAACAGAAAAAGTTGTCAATAAACATCCATTCAAAGAAACAAAACTTGATTAATTTAGTTGTAACAAGTAGATTTGATAACTGAATAGAGATATGTAACTATTACCACAGTCAAAAAGTTTGTTTATTTGTTGGTTGGTTGGTTGAAGCATAACCAGAGTTGGATCATGACTGACATGATAGGAGGGAAGCAAAGGTGCTATTTTTTGGCAGATTTAATAATCAGTTATCCTGCTTTCATAGAATTTCCTAGTAAAAAATAAATTAGTAAAGATAAACAATATAGATCCAAAGGGAGCCATTGTGAATACTCTGCAGAAGGGTGGAGCCAGTAGTATATATGCAAAGGCAGCTACTAACATACAGAATGTGATTTAAGTTGACCTTTCCCTAAATTTTTGTGTTATTATTCTTACTCATTCTGTTGCTTGTCTTTGAGTGCCAAAGATCTGCATTGCAGCATCCAGTGTGGATAGTCTTTTCAATTTGGTAGCCTTAAACTTCAGTAAAATCTCTAAGGGTCCAGTGGTGTGAGGAATGCTGAGATACCCCTCCAAGGTTGTTGCATCAATCCCCTCTTCTAACCAAGAGGCAAAGCTCCTAGTGGTCCTTCCTGGACTATGGAGGCAGTATTTCCTCATTTGTTTATGTTACTTTGAGTCATTTGCGTAATTGACATGGATTTTTCAAGTCAGCCTGGGCTTTGGGAGTGTCAGATCAATGGGTCGGCTAGCCAAGCCCCAGAAAGGGTCGTTTGGAGGGGTTGTAAACCTAGCCCTGGAAGTGTTGGCTCCAATGGGCTGGCAAGCCAAGTCCTGAGAGTGTTGCTGGTTCGGTGGGCTAGCAAGCCTAGCCTCCAGGGTATCTCAGCTTTGGAGTCTCGCCTTCTTCCGGCAGTTCTCCTGGTTCTGCCAGCTCCATCAGCTGGCAAGCCAGCTTCTGGGGAGCATGGCTCTTCAGCTCCAATGATCTTCTGCAGCTCTTCAGGTCACAGCTCTTCAGGGTCAAGGTTCTTGTCTCATGCCCAGAAAGAATGAGGGTCATGGACAACCGGAAAGTGAGAAAGCAGGACTTATTGAGAGGACAGAAAAGCTCCCACAGTGGGAGGGGACATTTGGAGCTGAAAACTGGTGCTTATATAGTCCTAAGACTGGGCTGATTGGCTAGCACTAGCTATGAGATGATTGGTTGCTTTTCCATCCCAGCAGTGAGTACTTAAGTTCTAGTTTGAAAGGCTGGCAGGCAGCTTGTTTTCCAATACTGAGTCTGAGAGGTATGCTGGAAATTTGCTACATTGTTACAGAGGACCAGTCTGTCTGCCTAGGTTTTCTCTAGCTATCTCCTGTCTCATACTATTTCATCATGTATATGTACCACATTTTTTAATCCAGTCCTTTTGATGAGCAGCATGGTGGGCTCCATGTTCTTGCTACTGTGAACAATGCTGCAATAAACATACGTGCGCAGGTATCTTTTTTATAGAGTAATTTGAGTTCTTCCAGGTATATTCATAGTAGGGGGATTGCGAGGTTGTATGGAAGGTCAATTTTTAGATCTTTTAGGATTCACCACACTGTTTTCCACAGAGGCTGTACTAGTTTACGCTCCCACCAACAGTGTAGAAGTGTTCCCTTTTGCCTCATCCTCTCCAGCATCTGTTGTTTTTTGAGTTATTGATGATAGCCATCCTTACTGGAGTTAGGTAGAATCTCATTGTAGTTTTAATTTGCATTTCATTGATGATAGTGAGGCTGAGCATTTTTTATGTGTCTGTTGGCTACTTGTATGTGTTTTGAGAACTGTCTATTCATATCTTGCTTCGTATTGCCCGCTTTGTAATAAAGCTATTTGGTCGCTTTTTTTTTTTTTCTGGCAATTTTGAGTTCCTTGTAGATCCTAGATGTTACACCTTTGTGAGACATACAGTTGGCAAATATTTTTTTCCCAGTCTGTGGGCTGTCTCCCCGCTCTCTTGATGGTTTCTTTGGCTTAGCAAAAGCTTGTCAGTTTGATGAAGTCCCACTTGTCTATCTTATCTCTTATCGCTTGGGTACTTGGGGTTTTGATCAGAAATTGGTTGCCACTTCCAATTTCTGTAAGGGTGTCTCCTGCATTTTCTAAGGTTATTATAATTTGAGGTTTTGCATTTAGGTCTTTGATCCATTTAGAGTTGACTTTTGTGTATGGTGACAGGTAGGGGTCTTGTTTTAATCTTCTGCATGTGGACAACCAGTTTTCCCAGAACCTATTTACTGAATAGGTTCTCCTCTCCCCAGTCATTGGTGGTGGAGAATTTGTC
>CAUYQG010004987.1:0-33853 GCA_963574415.1 Tarsius wallacei
AAAAAAAAGAATTAATGTTGTTAAAATGAACATACTACCCAAAGCAATCTACAGATTCAAGGCAATCCCTATCAAATGACATTGTTCACAAAATATTTTGAAATCCTAAAATTTGTATGGAACTACAAAAGATCCTGAATAGTCAAAGCAATACTGAGCAAAACTAACAAAGCTTCAGGCATTATACTACCTGGCTTCAAAATATACTACAAAGCTATAGTAATCAAAACAGTATGTTACTGGTATATAAACAAACACATAGACCAATGGGACAGATAAAATAATCCAGAAATAAATCTATGTATTTACAGTCAACTGACTGTTAACAAATGTGCCAGGAAAATACACTGGGGAGACCGGGCATGGTAATTCATACTTATAATCCTAGCTCTTTGGAAGAATGAGGCAGGAGGGTCCACTTGAACTCAGGAGTTCAAGACCAGCCTGGGTAACATAGATCCCATGTCTACAAAAAATTTTTAAAAAATTATCTAGGCATATTGGCATGTGCCTAAAGTTCCATCTACCCAGAAAACTGAGGTGGGAGGATGGCTTGAGCCCAGGAGTTTGAGGAGGCAGTGAACACAACTATACACCATCTTGGGTGACAGAGTGAGACCCTATCTTGAAAGGAAGGAAAGAAGGAAAGAAGGAAGAAAGGCAGGCAGGCAGGCAGGCCAACTGGGGAGAAAACACCTTCTTTAATAAATGGTGCTGGGACAACTATATATGCATAGCAAAATGAAACCAGACCATTATCACCACATACGGAAATCAACTCAAAATGAATTAAAATTTAAACATAAGACTCTATAAAACTACAAGAAGAAAACTCAAGGGAAACGTTTTGGGACACTAGTCCAGGCAAAGGTTTTATGGCTAAAACTTCAAAAGGACAGGCAAGCTAAACAAAAACAGACAAATGGCAAATGTCACTACATAAAACTAAAAAGTTTCTATAAAGCAAACAATCAACTGTCTTAAGAAGCAACCTAAAGAATGATAAAAAATACTTGCCAACTATGCATCTAATAGCAAATAAATAAACAATAATAATCCAATTTAAAAGTATGCAAAGGATATGAATAGACATTCCTTAAAAGAAGGTATACAAATGGACAACAGATACATGAAAAAAATGCTCAACCTCATTAATTATCAAGCAATTCAAATCAAAAGCACACTGATCTATCATCTTACTACCCCAGTTAGAATGGCTACTAACAAAAAGAGTAAAAAGCAGATGCTGGTGAGGATGTAAAGAAAAGGAAACTTATACACTGTTAGTGGGAATGTAAATTAGTACAGCCACTATGAAAACAGTAAGAAGTTTCCATGAAAAAAACAAAAATAGAATTACCACATAACCCAGCAATCCTACTACTGAGTATTTCTCCAAAAGAAAGGAAATCAATGTAGCAAAGAGATACCTGCTCCCTCAGGTTTATTGTAGCATTATTCACAATAGCTAAGATACAGAATCAACCTAAATGTCCAGCAACACAAAAATAAATGTGGTATACACTAACAATGGAATACTATTCAGCCATAGAAAAGAATGAAATTCTGCCATTCATAGCAACATGGATGAGTCTAGAGGACATTGTGTTAAGTGAAATAAGTCAGGCACAGAAAGATAAATGCCACATTTTCACTCATAGGTAGGAGTTTAGAAAATTTTTTTTTAAGTTCATAGAAGTAGAGAGTAGAACTGTGGGTATTAGAGGCTGGGAAGGGAAGAGGGAAGAGAGAATGGGAAGAGGTTAGTTAATAGATTAAAAAAAACTAGATCTAGATAGGAGAGATAAATGCAGGTGTTCTGCAGCACTATAGGGTGAATGTGGCTAACTATAATTTATTATATATTTTCCAAAAGTTAGAAGAGAGAATTGTTATTATTATTATTGTTGTTGAGTTGGAGTCTCACTTCATCGCCCAGGCTGGAGTGCAGTGGCATGCTCACAGACACCCCAGCGTCGATCTGCTGGGCTCAGGAGATCCTTCTGCCTCAGCCTTCCAAGTAGCTGGAACTACAGGCGCATGCTACCACACACGGCTAATTTTTTTGCCTTATTGTAGAAATGAGGTCTCACCAAGTTACCCAGGCTGTTCTCGAACCCATGGGCTCAGGCAATCCCCTCACCTCAGCCTCCCAAGTGCTGGGATTAGTCTTGAGCCACTGTGCCCGGTCGAGAGAATTATTGAGTGCTCACAACACAAAGGAGTAATAAATATTTGAGGTAATAGATATGGTAATTACCTTGATTTGATCATTACACATTTTATACACGTACCAACATATCACTTTGGATCCCATAAATATGTACAATTATTATGTGCCAACTAAAAATAAAAGGAAAAAAAAGTTCCATTGTGGCCAAACTGCAACATAAAAGATCATGAATGCATACTTCATACAAATCATATGTTATTTACTATGTATCATTGATGCCGGAGCCCTAAGGAGCCTTATTAAGCATCTTGACTATAGTTTTCCATTTTTTTCTGCAGTGAAATCAAACAATGTTATATAAATCCCAAAATAAAAGTGATCTGATATGAAGAAAGCAAGACTAAGGCATGTGACTGTTTTTATTGGGGGTACATGAACGTGCTTGTGTTTGCAAGGAGAGGATGCCACTGCTTCCCCAAAACATTGTTTGAAAATCATTGATGTAGTGGGAAACTGCCAAGAGGGGGGCAGGGAAGCAGGACTGGCAGTAGTGGGAGTCTGCCTGGGGAAGGGGAGTCACAACTCATTAACAAGGGTACCTGCATAATTAACATTTGTAAACCTAAACCTGAACTGTACCCCACATCTTTAAAATAAAATAATAATTAAAAGGAAAAAAAAAGAAAGAAACAAAATCACTGATGCATTATAAGCTCCTTATTTCCAGACAAACTAAATATAGAATGACCTGCCAGGTAAGAAACTTCCTGATATATAAAATAAGGGGGGTGGACTAGACTTTTTTTCTATATGCTTCTAGCAATGCTTTATGACTCTAATATATAGGGTGCTCATAGAAAATCATATAAATAAAGAAAGGATCACTTATATGATAATTATTATATATCATAGTAAACAATCTTGATAGCAAATTATCTATTTGCCAAGAAAACAGAGCATATGGGCTAGGTCAGACCAACTTCTGGAACCTTATTTATATATTAATTATTAAATATTGAGATCAGAAACCAAGTGAAGTATTAACCAAGTGAAGTATTATTACATAGAAATAATATTGCTACCTGGAAGTAAACATTATTTCAAGTTAAAAAGATGTTAAGTTATGGAAGGAGCAGATTTCAAAAGGCTCTACTGCTATGAAGATAAAATTAGGTCAATTTCATTCAGGCTTTGTCACAGTCTGCAGTGACTAAACTGAAATCAGCCATTTTAATTCAGAAACAATATTTAGGTTGCAGAAAGCAGAGTGATAACCATCCTGACTTTGTTTAAAATCTCTGAAACAGAGGGGATATTTCCTAAAGTGGCATAAATTACACAGACTCTGAAGTACATTGAAAATAGCTTTTCACTCTTGTAGCAATGTGCAATTTTGTGGTTGTAATTTTCTCCAAATGCTTAATAAAATCTTCTCCTTTTTATCAGAAACCAAGAATAAACAAAAAAATAGCTCTTTAGTAAACACACTGGTAACATCACTCTCTTTCAGGCATGAAGCATTAATAATTAACTATTGCCAGGCGCAATGGTTCATGCCTGTAATCCCAGAACTTTGAGAGGCAGAGGCAAGAGGATTCAAGACCAGCCTGGGCAATTTGGCGAGACCTCATCTCTACAATAAATTTCTTTTAAAAAGTAGCCAGGCACGGTGGCACGTGCCTATAGTTCCAGCCACTTGGATGGCTGAGGTGGAAGATCTCGCCTCAGCCCAGCAGGTTGAGATGCGGTGGCCATGAATGTGCACTGCACTCCAGCCTGGGTGAAATGAGTGAGACTCTGACTCAAAAAAAAAATTAACTGTTGGTCAGGCACACTGAGTTAGTTTCCCACAGGACATTTTCCTGTTAAGATGTCACCCAGAAATAACCTTCAAATTACAGGTAGGGGCTGCAATTCCTCACAATGTATCTAATAACCATAAACATCGTCAGAGTTTCAGTACTTGCCATAATCAGATCATCCAACACCTGGGAATCTCTTACTCTTCCCTTCCTCCATCCACATCTTTGCCACTAACACACCAATAATTAATAGTATCTGTCTTTCTGAGGAACACTAGCCACCAGATGCTCGCCTCAGCACTGAAGAT
The DNA here is from genome assembly GCA_963574415.1 of Tarsius wallacei. Taxonomy (NCBI): domain Eukaryota; kingdom Metazoa; phylum Chordata; class Mammalia; order Primates; family Tarsiidae; genus Tarsius; species Tarsius wallacei. The sequence goes on from CAUYQG010004987.1 coordinate 4,284, forward strand.
TGTCTAAGTCAAAGGAGAGAGGGCAACCAGACAGTTCAAGGACTGAGAGCTTTTATCTGAGTCCTGACACTTCCCTTGATTCACTGGGCAACCAGTTCCAGCCTCTCAACCTCTCAGCAAAGGTAGACTCATAAAGATCACTGCCTTTGTATAAAAATGCTAAGAATCCTAATTTGATCACATCTACCATGGACTTTGGTATCTTCTGAATTCATAATTGCTTTCTGCTCTTTTGAGAAAAAAAGCATATTCAATAGAATTACCATAAAATAATCCCATTTTTAGTGATTCAAGGGTCAGGCGAAAATAGAACCCTCAGTTTTCCATTCCAAATACTGTTACATGTAAAAGGCCACATACTGTAGTGGTCCTTGATTGGAAAAGATATAGATCTGTAAGGTTAGGCAGACATGGGTTCAAGTCTTTGCTCTACTACTTACTGGCTATGTAATTTTCGGCTTGTCAACTAATTATTCTAGGCTTTAGTTTATCCAAACGCATACAAAAATAAAGATAATAATGTATACTTTAGAGGATCATCACTAGTTGTACGCTAAACATGCTAAATATGCAACTACCATGTAGCCAGCAATTGCATTTCTGAGCACTTATCCCAGAGAAATAAAGATATATGCTCCCATAAAACCTGTATATGAATGTTTATAGCAATTTTATTTGTAATAGCCAAAACTGGAAGTAACTTAGACATCCTTTAATGGGTAAAAGGTTAAATTGTGGTCCATGCATACCATGGAATACTACTTAGCAATAAAAAAGGAACAAACTGTTGATAAACACAGCAATTTGAATAAATTTCCAGAGAACTATGCTAAGTGAAAAAAAGCCAATCCCAAAAGGTTATGCACTGCATTTTCTACTTATATGACATTCTTGAAATGACAAAATTACAGAAACAGCGCATAGATTAGTATCTATAAGACTTAAAGAGAGATTGGAGTATAAGAAAAGTAGATGTAACTATAAAAGGGCAACATGAGGGATTCCTGTGGTGATCCAAACGCTCTGTTTCTTTACTGTATCAATGTCAATGTTCTGGTTATGATACTGTATCATAGTTTTGCAGGAAGTTGCCATTGGAGGAAACTAGACAAAGGATATAGAGATATCTCTATATTGTTTCTTACAACTGCATGTGAATCTATAATTATCTCAAAATATTTATTTAAAATGATAATGCATATTTCAGATCACTGCAAGGATTAAATAGTAAATAGAGTGTGTAAGTGGGCTCTCTGTGTGATTCCACCATGGTTTACTGTGCCAGGGCCAGAAAGTGCAGAAGGCGATGGTGCAGCCCATCAACCTCATCTTCATATACTTGCAAAACAGATTCTGGATTCAGGTGTGGCTTTATGAGCAGTGCATAGAGGGCTGTATCATTGGCTTTGATAAAGTATATGAATCTTGTATTAGATGGTGCAGAAGAGATTTGTTTTATTTTATTTTGTTTTTTTTGAGTTGGCGTCTCACTCCATTGCCCAGACTGGAGTGCAGTGGCCGCTTTCGGCCACCGCAGCCTCGACCTGCTGGGCTCCGGCGATCCTTCCACCTCAGCCTTCTGAGTAGCCGGAACTACAGGTGTGCGCTACCACGCCCGGCTAATTTTTTTTGATTTATTGTAGAGATGAGTTTTCGCCTGCCCAGGCGGGTCTCGAACCCGCGGGCTCAGGCAAAGAGATTTACTTTAAAACAAAGTCAGGAAAACAACTGAATAGGATCGTGTAAAAGGAGATAATATTACCCTGATACAAAGCGTCTCCAACGAGAGATGATCAATGAAGTGAGAAATTGTTGAGAAGGCAATATAATGTTTTGTTTTTTTTTTTAGTGTCCTTTGGAATACAGTTCTAAAACATGTGTTCATATTATTTTGATTATCCTTATGTTATTACAAGATGACAATAAATATGCTGTGGGATTTTTTTTTTTTTTTTTTGAGTTGGAGTCTCACTCTGTCGCCCAGACTGGAGTGTAATGGCCGCTCTCGGCCACCGCAGCCTCGACCTGCTGGGCTCTGGCGATCCTCCCGCCTCAGCCTTCCAAGTAGCTGGAACTACAGATGCGTGCTACCACGCCCGGCTAACTTTTTTTTAAAATTTTATTTTATTGTAGAGATGAGGTCTTGCTTGCCCAGGCGGGTCTCGAACCCGCGGGCTCAGGCAATCCACTAACCTCAGCCTCCCAAAGGTGCGGGATTACAGGCTGAGCCACCGAGCCTGGCTGGGGGATTGTTTTTATTAGAGAAAATAAATAAATAGTAGATAGAACTAAGCAATAATTTTAAAATTATTAAATATGTGAAAAATTGCCTAGCACAGTCAGTGCTAGGCAATAATAGAGGCTCATTAAATGTCCATTCTTTAAGAAGTTGCACATAGGCCAGGCTCAGTGGCTCAGCCTATAATCCCAGCACTTTGGGAGGCTGAGGCAAGTGGATTGCCTGAGCCCTTAGGTTCGAGACCAGCCCAGGCAACTTGGCCAGACCTCGTCCATACAATAAATAAAAAATGAGCTGGGCATGGTAGTGTGCACATGTAGTTCTGGCTATTTGGAAGGCTGAGGTGGAAGGATCACCGGAGCCCAGCAGGTCGATGCTGGGGTGACCGTGAACGTGCCACTGCACTACAGCCTGGGCGACAGAGTGAGACTCCAACTCAAAAAGAGAAAAGAGAAAAAATAAGTTGCACATAGATAACTATTTATGAATCAAATTAAAATGTAGCTCCATGAAAAAGATCTGATCATAAGACAAACACTCAGCCTGTGTGTGTGTGTGTGTGTGTGTGTGTGTGTGTGTGTGTATGTGTGTGTGTGTCTGAACTTTGGGGGAAAATTTGTATTATTTCACACTAAACAGCATCAATCCACATTTCTATGGAAGAACTTTACAATTCAGACACCATCCAATTTCCTCATCAAAAATGTTAATAGCGGCTAGCCGGGCTCAAACCTGTAATGCCATTACTTTGGGAGGCTAGGCTAGAGGATTGCCTGAGCCCAGGGATTCGAGACCAGCCTGGGCAACTTGGTGAGACCTTATCTTCATAATAAATTTTAAAAAATGACCTGGGTGTGGTAGCACGCGCCTGTAGTTCCAGCTACTTGGAAGGCTGAGGTGGAAGAATTGCCTGAGCCCAGCAGGTTGAGGCTGTGGTGGCCGTAAGCATGCCACTGCACTGCAGCCTGGGTGACGGAGTGAGACTCCAACTAAAAAAAAAAAAAAAGTGAATAGCGGAGCAGGTTGCAGGACCTTACGATCCAGTTGGCTAAGAGCTACAGTCAAAAGAGACAAATCAAGGCCAAAATTAATTAGTATGTTCTTTTACAGACAATGAAGAAAATGAAAATGATAAAACCCGGTCTCATGTGCTCAATAATTCATACCTAGTTAAGAAAGGAAAAGTCTCATATATGAAGATGCAGAGAATAAGCCGAGAACAGACCATCAGTGCAACAAACCTGCAAAACAGGGGGAGGCGAATATGGCTGGGGAGCTAAATGTGGCTAAATAGGGTAGGAATGAGGAAGGGGGGTGTCTTAGCAGGATGCTGGTTCTGCATAGCCACAGAGTAACACACACTCAATGATAACAGGAACACACCCTAGATATGGCCCAAAGGAGGAGGTTGGAGCCTAAGGAATGCCCCGGGGGTGGCCAACCCAGGATGTCCCCTTCCCATCAGCTTCCAAGCTTAGGCATACAGGCATGCTGAGGCCATGGGCGAAATGTTCTCTGTGCCTACAGACCACATTTTGCAGCTGTGCATACTGAATGTTCTTGGGCACCCTTCCTTGAGGCAGTTGGCTCCCCCAGGCTGGTTTAGATCAGATTGGGCATGCCTAGATTAATATCCATAACCTTTAGTTCACCTTTAGTTCATTATAATACTACAAATCCCACCCATTTTGTGTACATGTAACATATGTATAAGCACCTGTGCACTAGAAACCCTACCCTGTTCACACTTAACCTTTCACACTCTGCCCTATGTAAAATGCTATATAATCTATGTGCCTTTTACAATTGGCAGTGATTTTTTCCTGTCTAGCCAGCTGCTTCTGGACCATCTTCCCCATAAGTTCCCGAATAAAGCCCATGTCTCCTCCATTGTCTCTGGGTCATTTCTTCAACCTCTCAAACACAGTGCCTTCCCTTTTGGGGTGTTTGGGAGACTGACATAGCAATAGTTACACACAGTTGTCATATTTTGTGGAGAACTGTTGACTTGTGCATGACCTTGGCCTTCTGAAGGATTGCAGCAGTACTTAGTACTCTGCTGAGGCTGCAAAGTAATCCCACCTTTCCCAGAGACCTCTATCCCCTGCTGTCTGATCTCTGTGTATTAGTTAGCTTGTTTGAAGCTCCTGATTACTCTTATGTGTGAGAAAAGAGAAAATACACACATACGCCCCTTCAATATATGCACAGAGTATGAAGCATCATAGTGCTCTGGCCTCAAAAATAAAATGAGAAACAAAGTTTCTGGCAGAGCAAATACTGCCCTACCCCACCCCCACCCTGCACTTCCAGGTCACCGCCTCAGGATATAAAATTACCAGGTTGGCTCTGTTTAAATTCATCAATTCTAAGTTAAGGCTCGAAAGGGTCCAAACCTTCTTCATGCCAAAACTAATATGGTAAATGTTTCTTTATTTCAGCAATCAAAACCTGGCAATTTGCTATGTTATATCCCTACTTCACAGCCATGTATTTGAAGAACATATGCTTTCAGAATGGCATTGACTGTATAAATGCCATCTTGTTACAAGCCTTCCAGCTAGGAGTGTTCCCCGTAAGCTGCTGTTCCTAAGTTGAAGTAAATGGAAAGGAAGAAAGGTCACAGCCCCACAGCATGGTTCCCATGATGACTCCTGTGCCACTTTCTAAATGAGCCCTTTGACTGACTCCATCAGCAGGATAAGACTGTCATTTCATGAGGTGAGCTATTGGCAGACAGATGCATCCGAATCACATTAATTGGAACCTCTTGTCACAGGATAGCAGCATTTCAATTTTTCTGTGGATGCTTGTGTGCTACACATGGTATCTGGCAGGTGTAAGAATCTCATCTCTGATTGCCTATATTCCCAATCTACTTTCTTTGCCTATTTTTGTACTGCAAAGCAATTACAGCTGAAAATCAGTTTTGCAACATGCGCTCATCCATATTCAGTTCTTTCCACTTCAGGCAAATCTTGCCTAGAAAAAAACAAAAATAAAAAGAGACAGACTTGAGAAATCCAGATTTGTTCCTATATTTTGATACTCTGAGTGTCCAAATGTTTACTTGTTGATAATCCACAATTTGCTCCACATCAAAATAAATATTCAAAAGATGCAGCTCTAAACAACTAAAGCATATATCTATCTTAAGTGAAAAGGAGGGATGACACATTCACAGAAGTTTCAATAAATCAAACCAATGAATGAGAACAGCCTGAATTAGTTATAAGCGCAAATGTTAAGAGCATTAAAAAAAAATAGTACTATTGATTTCAAGTATGTTGAGGAAAATAAAACTTAAGAAGCAGTACCTGGGACTTATACCAACAGGCCAAGGTTAAAACTGGGTTGAAGAGGAGACAGGGCTTCCTCACTGAAGCCACTGGAGCTACCATTTCACACTGGATCTGCCAACCAGCTACTCAGATCTCGTCTGAGAAATTATTAAGAGCCACAAGTAGGGACTAGAATTTTGGGATTTCTCTCAAATAAATTTTCAGATGAAAGCTGTCTAACTGGTCAATACGATTAGTCTTTCTTTTAATCAAAATTCAAAGGACACAAAAAGATGAACACCACTGCCTTCCTTCTTCAGCAATCTCCATCTCCAGAGACATCTACTTTTATTTCTTGGAATTTTATTTTATTCCTACATAGGAAAATGTTTTACGTATTCCTTTCCTTACTTTTTTACACAAACAGTCATATACCACACATCCTATTTTTATCTTCTCTGTACTTATAACAATATAACTCAGCATTAATTTCATATAAAGAAGACATAAAAAGCTTCTCCCTTTTTATGGCTTCATAGTATTCTCTTTAATGCACGTAGTATAATTTATATGACCAGCCACCTACTCATGGACATTTATCTCCATTCTTTTTTTTTTTTTTTTTAGTTGGAATCTCACTATCGCCCAGACTGGAGTTCAGTGGCACGCTCCCGGCCACCGTAGCCTCGACCCACTGGGCTCTGGCAATTCTTCTGCCCCAACCTTCCAAGTAGCCGGAACTACAGGCACACGCTACCACGCCTGGCTAATTTTTGATTTACTGTAGAGACAAGGTCTCGCCAAGTTGCCCGGGTGTGTCTCAAACCCACAGTTTCAGGCAATTCACTCACCTTGGCCTCCCAAAGTGCTGGGAATACAGGCTGAGCCACCGAGCCCGGCCTCCATTCTCTTTCTATTACAAATAAGGATACAATAAATAGCCTTATATGTAGGTTATTCCATGTATTTGCAAAAATATCTGAGGGATAAATTCCTGTAAATGTAGCTGATGGGTCAAAGGGTATATGCATCTATAATTTTGAGAGATATTGCCTTCATATATACATATCTACATGACACCTGTTTCTCTTTACTCTTGCGAACACAGGGTGACAACATTCTGCTTTTTGCCAATCCAATTGGTAAAAAGTGACATGTTGGTACTGTTTTCATTGTTACTGCTCTTATTATGAATTAGGTTGAGGATCTTTTCACCTGTGTCCTAGGATGCTGACCCCTGAGGACAGCATCACCTGGACTCCCTGGTAGCTTCTGGGAAGTGCTAGCAGGAGATTGGTTGAAAGAAGGAAAGAGGTCAAGGTATTTCTTTCCCATTTCTGCTTGTTCAGTGACAGATTTCTTACAGTGGCTACATCCCTCCATGATTATAGCCTCCTTTGGATAATCTATCCTTCCCTGCTCCTGCTCCAGCTCTCACTGGGCTCTCCAGTAATTCCATTTTCTCTTTGTAACCTGCCTTCCATCCCAGGGATGATAATGGCTTTCAGCTCTTCCTGGTCTCTTAGTGTCACATCATCCCTTGTTTGTCCCCTAAATGCTGCCTTCTCCTCTGTAAATTGCTCCATTTGAAGAGGTGAAACATTTGGGGAGAAATATGTTTGCTGCTGTTTTGCTTTGCTGAGACATTAACAAACATATCTCTTGCCTATTTTTCTATTGGATTGTGGGTCCTTTCATTTTTACTTGTAGGAGATTATTATTTATTAGAGCAAGAGCTGCCAAATTTTTCTATAAAGGGCCAGACAGTAAATAGTTTTGGCTTTGTGAACCATAAGGTCTCTGCTGCAACTACTCAATTCTGCCACCATAGGGTGAAAGCAGTCACAAACAATATGCAAATGAATGAGTGTGGCTGTGTTCTAATAAAACTTGATTCATAAAAAAAGGCAACTGGCCAGATTTGGGCCTTGGGCTGTACTTGCTGACTCCAGCATTAGGAAAATCATCCTTTCTCTGTGATAGGAACTGCAAATATTTTTCTCTCCCAGTTTAGTTTTTTTACTTTTCATACAGTGGTTTTTGACAAGCAGAATTTTTAAAAGTATATTTTAACATAGTGAAATTTATCTGTAAGTTAAGACTTCTGGTTATTACATCACAAAGAAAACAAAGAGTAAAACCACAAGAAATTCAAGGAAAAAAGACTTAAGTTGAATCAGCTGGCCTAGGCTACCACCAAGAATCTTCTTAATGAGACCACTACTCAGCCTTCTACCAGAATCAGTGAAAACTGTTTCTTAAATAAAATCTTCCATGGCCTGTAATCCCAGCACTTTGGGAGGCTGAGGCAAGAGGACTGCTTGAGCCCAGGAGTTCGAGACCAGCTTGGACAACATAGCAAGACCTCATCTCTAAAAAAATCAAAAATATAAGCTGAGCATGGTGGTGCATGCTTGTAGTCCCAGCTACTCCAGAGGCGGAGGGGGAAAGATCGCTTGAGCCCAGGAGGTGGAGGCTGCGGTGAGCTGTAATCATGCCACTGCACTTCAGCCTGCGTGACATAGTGAGACTCTGACTCAAAAAAAAAAAAAATTCCATGGAAAGCTAAAACATAAAATGGAGAAAGCACCCTGGTTGAAGCTGGAGAAGTACCTACTCCTAAGATATCCCAGGTACCTCTCAATTGCTGGATTCTAGATATTAAAATACTAGAATCTACATAAATACTAATACTAACCATCAAAAGTAAATTAGAAAAAAGTTTTCTACATCATATCCATGTAAAAATTACAAGAACTTTCCATTCTATCAATCCTTGTCCACCCTCAATAACTTTCTAAAATCAGTGATACGGTTATAATCTCTACTGTTTTTATAATTAAGGGATTCCATTTCAGGCTCACACTTCTGTTCCCATGTGACTTTACTCCAGGGTCTAAAAGTTCTTGGCCTTAATTTTTAATGAATTTAGTTTTTGTCTTTTACAAATGAAAAGCAAATATCTTTATGGAAATTTTGTAAGTAGAAATAGGGAAAGTAAAATATTATCCATTTAAATATGTATTTGCATAAACTAGGTAAGACTTTGGGAAAAGCACTGAACATTCAAGTCTCCACTAGGGTATAATACATATGTATATTTTTTAGTTGGAGTCTCACTCTGTCACCCAGGCTGGAGTGCAGCGGCACAATCATGACTCACCACAGCCTAAACCTTCTGGGCTTAGGCAATCCTTCCCTCTTAGCCTTCCAAATGGCTGGGGCTACAGGTGCATGCTACCATGCTCAGCTAGTTTTTTAATTTTTTGTAAAGACAAGGTCTTGTAATTGCCTAGGCTGGTCTCGAACTCCTGGTCTAAAATGATCTTCTTGCCTCAGCCTCCCAAAGTGCTAGCATTATATGTGTGAGCCACTATAGTACCGGCCTCCAGGGTTTAATATTTTATTTTATTTTTGAGTCAGAGTCTCATTCTGTCACCCAGGCTGGAGTGCAATGGCATGCTCATGGCCACCGCAGTCTTGACCTGCTGGGCTCAGGTGATCCTTCTGCTTCAGCCTTCCAAGTAGCCAGAGCTACAGACATGTGCCACCATGCTTGGCTAATTTTGTGATTTATTGTAGAGATGAGGTCTTGCCAAGTTGCCCAGGGTGGTCTCGAACCCGTGGGGGTCAAGCAATCCTCTCACCTCGTTCTCCCAAAGTGCTAGGATTATAGGCATGAGCTACCACGCCCGGTCCAATATTTTAAAGCCACAATTACCTTTGTGTACTTTATCCTACATGGAGAAGCAGACACAATTATAAAACGGAGGAACAAAACACAAACTGTGGAAATTTGGAAGTTTCAGCATGGATTTGCATTTTTTAAAAATACAAATAGCAATGGGTATAACAACTTGAAATTTATCTTATAATTTGAATTATAAAAATAATCCTTGAAATTGTAGTTGGTTGCTCTGCCCATACTAGAATAAATTTATTCATATTTATATGCCCTTTTCTCTCTATATGTGCATATGCAGATGTATATTTTATTTATATGTTCATCCAGATGTAAACATATGTATATGCATATATACACCCACCCCACCTCATTATATTGCCTACAAAATATATACTAGAAAATGTACATTTACCAAAACCAACATATAAAATCCAAGTGGCAAAAGGAAATATGGGCTTTGAGGAATAAGAAAGACATAGTTCAGTAATAAGTATAACATGTATGAATTATCTGTAGCAACTTTTGAAATGTGACTATAGGATTGCTATATTCCACAAACTGATACTTACAAACTGGTTAGAGACTTCGTGTCTCCATTTACACTAATTGATTCAATAAATTCAACTAAGCACCTAATGTGCAAGACTTATACCATGTGGGATTAAAAGAGTAGCAGTAATTGGGGATAGGTTAGTTGAACTACAAAATGGCAAACATGAGGTAATAAAGAGAGAAGAACCATCAAAAGAAAAGCCGTAGATAGGAGTTTTCTTGACTGATTAGGTCATATAATAATGAAGGCAAGGTCACAGGTTCAGTCCTCTCTTTGCCAATTACTTTTATTGTATTTCAAAGACACAGACCAGGCCTAAGAGTGCTCAACATTTTACCACTAGATCAAAACAGATACAAGAAGGAGAGTGGCTGAGCCCAAGTTTGTTTCAAGTACTGGAAAAGTAACATTAATTCAGCATTGATCATTTTTTCCACTGTCTTAATATAAGTTATAGTTAAAGACAAACATGATGGTCTGTGACTATAAAAAAAATTAAGACATTTCTTTCTCCTGGGTAGCGTTACACTGAATTTATTCTCAGTCAGCTTTACAAGATCCTATAATGAAAGAGAAAGAGCATTCACTTTTCAAATAAATGTATTCTAACATGTGGTTTACAAATTATTCTAATTTGGGGCTCTCTTGGATATTTACTGCATCACATACACAACCGAGATATTATTAACATACACAGATTAAAATGGAAGATAATTTATTTAGCTCCAGAGGGGTTAAAGAAATAGGAAAACTACTGGGATTAAGCTTTCTGGCAATGGCATCTCAACATCACAGTTTATTCATAAATCAGCTACTTTTGCTTCATGACCACAAACGTAAGAAATGCTGTTGCTCGTCTGTTTTCGTACACAAACATGACCTTGGGCTTAGAATGCCACTTGTCTCAAAAGAAATGTCCCAGTAAAACTGACACTGTCCTCTGAACACTGCTTTCTGGCAAGAATTTGCCAATTAACCCAAAATGCAGTCATCTAACAGAGAAGGGTTTAGTCACATGGGCATAAATCTGGGTATCAAGGCTCTCAGATGGGGCTTATATTAAAGCAGTAGTTACAAACTCTGCTCCTCAGAACCTCCGCAGATCCAACAGGCTGGGGTGGGAGGTAACTGAGGAAGAGGAGCCAAGATTTGGGGGCTCCCACTCTCCTTGTACAACCTAATACCCTAATACCCTAACCAAAATGACTCGTTGGATTCCTTTATCTTCTTTGATCTGAATAAGGGGTTTTATTTTAAGATATTCTGAAAACTCCTGTACTCATTGACTTCTAAGTTCCTACAGAGCTCTATCATGTTGTGGCCTACACTTCATTGATTCCATTGCATCTTAATATTTGCTGCTTAGAATTTTGTTTGAAAATCATGTAAAATATTACACAAGTGGCAAATAACTGGAAGACAGATGGTTGTGCTTTTATTATCTCTGATGCATAAGAGATACCAAGAGCCACCTGGTAGAAAAAAGGCAGATATTTAGTCATACATAGCATAATAACCTTTTGGTCAATGACAGACTGCATATACAATGGTGATCCCACAGGATTATAATACCATATTTTTACTGTCCTTTTTCTATGTTTAAATATATTTAGATTCACAAATAGTCACCATTGTGTTATCCCTCTGGAGCTAAATAATATAGTATTCAGTACAGTAACAATCTGTACAGGTTAATAGCAATAGGAGCAATAGGCTATATGATACAGCCTCAGTGTATGTAAATACACTCTTGGATGTTTGCACAATGACAATCTCCTAACAGTACATTTCTCAGAACGTATCTCCATCATTAATTGACACATGACTGCACCTACAACCCTAAGGGTGGAAATCAACTCAAGTCTAGAGTCCCCATGAGGTGAAAGAATTTGATGCTCCTCTCTCCCTTCAATGTGGATTTCCAAATAAAAATAATATTAAACATCAAAAGACAAAATTCTGCACATGCTGAAATTAAGATAACAGCATTCTCAAGATTCTAACAGTAAAAATCTTATTAGCCTTGTTCAGAATTGAACGTTTTTTGTGAAAAGAAAGTATATGTGTGTGCTCATATGTATCCCAGTTTTGTTGTGGCCCAAATTATGTGCATAATAAACTCAAAATCTGTCCTGTGGGCAATTCAGCAACATTTATACTTCATACATAAGTAATACTAACAACAGAGAAGGTAAAGCATTCATAGTCACAGTGGTCAAATATACTGGGTTTATCAGAAAATCAAGACTTCAGGTTCTAGAAGAGAATTAGAGGTGTTATAACTTCTTTTCAATGGATTCACACGGAGTTCTTCCTAGCTCAATATAGATGGTACAAAATTCTTATTAGAAAAAAAAAGCATGACTAAATATATACGCTTTAATCACAATTCATATTCCAGGATGAAACTACCAGCAAGAACAGTTACTATAGTATTTCTTGAGCCATTATCGGGTACTTTGAAATACTCTCCTCCACAAAGTTGGCTTTATTGTGTTCATTTCATGGCTGAGAAAACTGAGGATTCAAAAAGATTAAGGAACGTGTTTTAGGTCTTATGACGTAAGTGACATTTTGAGGATGTGAGAACAGGTCCATCAGATTCCAATACCCATAATCTTACCACTAAAGAAAGCTGCAAGGCAAGCTATCTGTTCTGGAATGCATAGCTAGAAAGAAAAAGAGGTAGCTAACTACTTCCTTCAAAACTCTATCTTTACATAGCTCATCCTTTGAATTTCTCACATTCTTCAGTACCAATAGTTATAAGAGGCTTCTCTGGATTCACAGATATACAGCAAATAGTGTAAATATGGGGAAAAATTAAGATCAGAAACAAACTAATATAAGAAAAAATTGGGGAGAAAATCCATGAAGAGCTTATCAGACTACCATTGTACTTCAAGATTGTCTATATTCAGATTTTCTATAAATTCCTGACTACAATTTAAGCAACAAAGAGCACGGCAGCTGGCTCACACCCCAAATCATAAAATATAAAGGACAATGTTTTGTTCTTTCTGGGTATTGTTCAATTATCTACCTACATGTAAGGAAGGATTTAACATTAATGAACCAATTCTAAAACAAGTACCTAGTGTCATATCTTAAGTTCAAAATGTTCCTTCCCTATCGTTCAGGAACGAACATCCACTTATATAGTTTCCTTTGCATAGAACCCCTTCCCTTTTAGCATGTTACTTCCTTCAAGACAAGTCCAACACATACTTCTTAAAACCCTTTTCCTGACTTCCATTTACAGGATGCCCTGTTTTGTCCTCCCCCATCTTCAGGAACCTACATTGACCTTTATCAAAGTCTTGGCCACACATTTCCCTGCTATCACTTTTACTGGAAATATATCTTTTACTGTGTTCTTTGAAGCTATTTCCAGTGCCTGCTTTTAGTAGATGCTTGGTAAATGTATCCTTAGGGATAAATGAATAATCAAATGGCTGGGATGGCCTAACACAATTTCCAGAACACAATGGGACATTTTCCTGTATCTTATTTTCAGTCATTCTCACTATTTACTTATTCTCACTTTTATCTACACATAAATAAATACATGCCTATATAGGCACTGAAGTATACACATAAGTACTATACATGCGCATACATACACTACCCATCCTATCCACTACATGGATTACAACTCTGCCTCACCCACTACCTTTAATGTTGAAAATAGACAAAGGAAGAAATTTAAGAATTTATGATAATCCACACAAAATCACATAATCTACTAAAGTTTCACCATGCAGCCTTTGAAACAAACAAATATTCATCGAGCACATACTACTATGTAAAGCACTAAAAGCAAATCTACTACGACACTCATATATTCTAAACACAAAATGCTTGAGCACCACGACAGATATTCAGAAAAATCCAGTAAAACAAAATTAAGCACAGGCTATGTTTATAATATATCTTGGGACAGAACCAACACTACCAAAATAAGACGATTATATTAATATGAAGAATGGTCTAAAACACAGGAAATAACCCAATGAGACACGGGTGTGGCTTTCAGCCTTTGGACAGATAATGAGACAAAAAATAAACACACGTTTCCCTGCAGGGCATAGGTTTGTGGTAAAGAATCAGTGCTGACTTGGAGCGAGATACCGGATGATAATTTGATAAATGCTGTTTACCTTTAAAATGCGATTAAACAGCATTTATAATGAACATGCTTAGAAAATGATGAATAATGTATCACATGTGCAGTAAAGGATAATATAAAGTAATTGTCTGAGGAAGTAGTTTTTCCCTGGCAGCCTCCCAAAGCTATTACAGTGTGCTTTCCCATTCCTCAAAAAACACTGGAGTTAGAGCTCTGCCAGAGGCAAAATCCTGAACACAGAGAGTTGACTGAATAATGATTCACATCAACAATTTCTAGGATCTCCCGGTAAAGAACACACTGTTAGAACATTCACATTTAGGAATATTCAGGATTAACTATCATGGCTGCAGTGTCCTCAGGTGGTTCCCAGAGAGAAAGGACAAAGTCTCCTGGTGTTCTTTATTTTTCTCGCAGATTTCAGCGAGGTTCTTTTGCAGCCTCTTTGGTCCATGACTTCTATTTTTAAAATGGAATAAAAATCATTCCACAAAATATGATATATCCCAATGTTCTTCTAATTTAATCATTTCATAAATAAACAAAGACCTATCTTGAAGTGATTCATAATGTACTTTTCTAAATTAAGGTGAGTTCATTGTGTAAAAAAAATTCATTACTTGGGTTTAGTTCTTAGTGTAAATTATAATGACTTCTGGTTCAATTTATAGAAACTAGTTTAAACAAGTTCATGTCATACTCATCAAAATAACATGGTCTGGATGAATGCACAGGTGTTCATGCTACAGTAAAAATTAGAACTTCATGTAGAATGGAGATATTATATGATGTCTAATTTCCCTTCAGAGAAATATGCACAAACCAGTTAATGATGACAACAGTATAAAGAATCTCATATAAATGGGTGGTTAGGTGCAGAAATTTCGTAGGTATATAACAACCAGAACTAATTTGGAGATCAGTCAGGCCCTGTCTTACGCTTGGCAGAGAGGCTAGATGCCATCCATGGATCACTGAGAAAAAAAGTACATGCAAACTGATTTCCAGCCCTCTTAACCAGGTACACAAATTTACGATGAAGAACCTCTATTCCGATTAAGCTGCAAAAGATAGGTAATGAGGTCCCAGATGTATATAATAAATAAGTCTTTTAAATACTTAAACAGAAAAGATTTTTAAAATTACGTAAATGTGATAAAGATAATTAAGCCAAATTCAGTAGCAAATAATGCTAAATGGCAAAATGTTAAAGTCATTTTTATTAAAATGAGAAACCAAAATAGGATGCTGGGATGGCTATCGTTACATTACTCTTTAAAAACACTGGTTTAGCCAGTGGCTCAGCCTGCAATCCCAACAATTTGGGAGGCTGAGGCGAGTGGATTGCCTGAGCCCGTGGGTTTGAGACCAGCCCAGGCAACTTGGTGAGACCTTGTCTCTACAATAAATCAAAAATCAGCCGAGTGTGATAGTGCGTACCTGTAGTTCCAGCTACTTGGAAGGTTGAGGCGGAAGGATCGCCAGAGCCCAGCAGGTGGATGCTGGGGTGGCCAGAGTGTGCCACTGAACTCCAGCCTGGGCAACAGAGTAAGACTCCAACTCAAAAAAAAAAAATTGGTTGGAAGACTGTGTCTGATGTAAGAAGAAATGATTTATATACGTGTGTGTGTATGTGTGTATACATATAAATATATATGAGATAAATAGTCTTTACTTGCAGATAAGATTATAGGCTTTGAAAATATAGCTCTAAGAAAAGAATACTTAAACTAATAAGAGAATTTACTTAGATGCATAGATGTAAGACAAATATATCAAAAATTAAGTTTCTCTTTATTAGAAATAAACAGCTAGAAACTCAAATAAAATATATTATAAAAAGTAGCAACCTGTACCATATGCTGCACAGATAAACTTAACAACAAAAAATATATAACCTCTGTATCAAGAAAACTAGAAAATATTACTGAAAGATATAAAACAACATAAGAACAAATAGACAAACATAAGTTCTGAAGAGGAGGTTACTCTCTCAAAATATCAAGCTTTTAAATGTAATACATATGGGTGCAGGTGTCTTTTTTTTTATAACATCCTCTGTTCCCTGAGGTAGATACCTAGTAGTGGGATTGCTGGATCAAATGGTAGATCTACTTTCAGTTGTTCACAATCATGTTTGCTTTATTCTATCCATTAGATGCAAGTCATGCAGCCCAGCTCACATGCAAGGAGAGGGAAATTAGGCTTGACCTCTTGAAAGGAGGAACATCAACATATTTCTGGACATATTTTTAAGTCCATCACAGTTGTTAAGTAGGATGATTGTTAAATTATTTTGTCCAGCTATTCTTCAGAAATAGGATTGACCAGAATTACCCAGTCCACTGTTACCTGAAGCATAAGTCCATAAATCTGTTTTTTATTCCAGAAATATAAATCATTTGTACTAAAACTTGTACACTACCAATAAATATGCTAGGTTCTTCAGATTTTAGCACAGTAATAAAATATATTCCAGGCTATAATTTATTGTTATTGCCATTTCTTCCAGCCTCCTCCTCCCAGAAGAAAAAATTAATATTTAATGTACTTCAAAGAAACACTAAGAAATGTATCCAAAAGTTCTTACGTGTTCATTTTGGTGCTTGTTTTAAATGTTTTGTTATAAATATTAAATTTACAAATATCAAAGCAAAAAATAAAATAAATGTAGTACATAAATTTAATGCCATAAATGCCAATCACAATCCAGTGGTATTTTTTCTTCTTCAACTTGGTGAAGTTATTTTCATGTTCACTTGCAATAATGACCATACAAAGAGGAGTTTTTAAAAGTGTCCAAAAGAAGAATGTAACCGTTTTTGCCAGATACCAAATTTACTATAAAGCATGCACAAAGAAAAAAGAAAAGAGAATAATACTAGCACAGCAACTAACCAGAAAGCACAGAAAAAAAGCCAATTGTTTATAAAAACTTAATATATCTCAATAGTGGCTTTTCAATTGAGTGGGAGACAATCATTTATATAATAAAAAGGTACTGACATAAGTTCATCTCCACCTGGGGGAAGAAAGAAAGCTACATTCTATTACCTCAATCCATATGCAAAAATAACTTCTTGATAGACTAAATACTGCCACTTTAAAAATCAATTAGAAATTAGGAAAAAAATATGAAAATAATTTTATAGCCTTGATATAGGCAAGGATTCCCAGAACAGAAAACTAATAAGCCATTTTAAAAGAAACCTTTGGGAGACTGTGTTGTCAGAAAATCTTCTGTTTCACTTAGGTTTTCGAGTTTGTTTCCATACAGGTGTAAATAGTAATCTCTGATAATTTTTTGTATTTTTTCAGGGTCCATTATGATCTGATCTTTTGCATTTCTGATTGTGTTTATTTGGACTTTTTCTTGGTCAGTCTGGCCAGGGTTCCATCAATCTTGTTTATCTTTTCAAAGAACCAGTTTTTTGTTTTGTTGATTTTTTTCTATGATATTTTTGTCTTCTATGTGCTATATTTGGGCTTTTACTTCGATGATGTGGATTCTTCTGTTAAAGTTAGGGTTTTGGTGGTCTTGTCTTTCCAGCTCCCTTAGGTGATTTGTTAGATTGTTAATTTGTAATCTTTCCATTTTCTTGATATGTGTTCATAAAGAAATGAATTCCCCTCTCAGTACTCATTTCATGGCATCCCAGAAGTTTTGGTAAGATGTATCTTTATTTTCATTTGTTTCCAGAAATCTTTGATTTCTGCTTTGATTTCTGTATTGACCCATGAGTTGTTCAGCATCATGCTGTTTAGTGTACATGTCTTTGTGAGTTTTGGGGGAACTTTGTTGGTGTTGGTATTTATTTTTATTCCAGTGTGGTCTGTGAAGGTGCATGGCAGTATTTCAATCTTATGAAATTTGCTTATGCTTGATTTATGGCGTTCAATGTGGTGATGCATAGAATGCATATTCCATGGTTGTTGAGTGAACTGTTCTGTAGGTATCTTATTAAGTCCATTTAGTTAAGCGTCAAATTGAGGTTCTAAATCTCTTGGTTGATTTTTTTTGCCTCAATGATCTATCTAGGGTTGTCAGCAGAGTATTTAAGTCCCCAGCTATGATAGTGTTAGAGTCAATATCCTTTATTTTAGTTCACCTAGAAGCTGCTTTATAAAGGTTGATACTCCTATGCTGGGTGCACATATGTTTAGGATGGATATTGCTCATTGATGGATTGAACCTTTTATCATTATGCAATGACCTTCCATATCAAAACACTGTTCAAAGAAATCAAAGATAAAACAAACAAATGGAAAAATATTCCATGTTCATGGACTGGAAGAATCAACATTGTTAGGTTGTCCATCCTACCAAAGGCAATCTACAGATTTAACACAATACCCATTAAATTACCAGCATCATTCTTCTCAGACCTGGAAATGACAATATAGAAATTCATATGGAAGCCGGGCTCGGTGGCTCAGCCTCTAATCCTGCGCCTTTGGGAGGCTGAGGTGAGTGGATTGCCTGAGCCCACGGGTTCGAGACCCGCCTGGGCAAGAGAGACCTCATCTCTACAATAAATCAAAAAATCAGCCGGGCGTGGTAGCGCATGCCTGTAGTTTCAGCTACTTGGAAGGCTGAGGCGGAAGGATCGCTGGAGCCCAGCAGGTCGAGGCTGCGGTGGCCGGGAGCGGCCACTGCACTCCAGTCTGGGCGACAGAGTGAGACTCCAACTCAAAAAAAAAAAAAAGAAATTCATATGGAAACATAAATGACCACAAATAGCCAAAACAATCCTCAGCAAAAGAAACAAAGCAGAAGGTATCACACTTCCAGACTTTAAATTTTATTATAAGGCAACAATAATCAAAACAGTCTGGTATTGGTACAAGAACGGGCATATAGACCAATGGAACAGCATAGAGATTCCAGAAGCAAAACCTCAATTTCTCAACCAACTCATCTTTGATAAAGCCTCCAGTAACAACCACTGGGGAAAGAACTTACTCAGTAAATGGTGCTGGGTAAACTAGCTGACCACATGCAGAAGATTAAAACAAGACCCCTATCTATCATCATACACAAAAATTAACTGCAAATGGATATAAGATCTAAACATAAGACCTCAAACTATAAGAACCCTAGAAAATACAGGTGACACCCTTATGGAAATTGAAACTGGCAACCAATTCCTGATCAAAACCCCAAATGCTCATGCCATATGAGATAAGATAAACGAGTGGGACCTCAAAAAATTAGCCGGGCATGGTAGTGCATACCTGTAGTTCCAGCTGCTTGGAAGGTTGAGGCGGAAGGACGGCCTCAGCATGTATCTGTAGTTCCAGCTGCTTGGAAGGCTGAGGCAGAAGAAAGGGTCGATGCTGGGGTAGCCATGAGCATGCCACTGCACTCTAGCCTGGGCAACAGAGTGAGACTCTGACTCAAATTTTTTTTTTAAAGTGGGCAAAAGATATGAATAGACACTTCTCAAAAGAAGACATATGAACAGATACATGAAAAAATGCTTAGGCTTACTAATCATAAAACAAATGCAAATTAAAATCACACTGAGATACCACCTAACTCTAGTCAGGATAGCCATCATCAATAACTGAAAAAATACCAAATGCTCTAGAGGATACCGGGAAAAGGAAACACTTCTACACTGTTGATGGGATTGTAACTAGTACAACCTCTGTGGAAAACAGTTTGGTGATTCCCAAAAGATCTAAAAATCGACCTTCTATATGACCCTGCAATTCCCCTACTAGAAATATAACTGGAGGGACTCAAATCACTCTGTGAAAAAGATATCTGCACACACATGTGTATTGCAGCATTATTCACAACAGCAAAACCCCAGAACCAACCATGCTGCCCATCAAAAGTGGAATGGAGCCGGGCTCGGTGGCTCAGCCTGTAATCCAACACCTTGGGAGGCTGAGGTGAGTGGATTGCCTGAGCCCGCGGGTTCGAGACCCGCATGGGCAACTTGGCAAGACCTCATCTCCACAATAAATCAAAAATTAGCCGGGCGTGGTAGCACGCGCCTGTAGTTCTGGCTACTCGGAAGGCTGAGGCGGAAGGATTGCCGGAGCCCAGCAGGTCGAGGCTGCGGTGGCCGGGAGCGGCCACTGCACTCGAGTCTGGGCGACGGACTGAGATGCCAACTCAAAAAAAAAAAAAAAAAAAAAATGGAATGGATTAAAAAAAAGTGGTACATGTACATGACAATATTATGGAACCTTGAAGAAGGACAAAATTATGAACTTCACAGCAATTTGGATGGACTTCTGATTCTATAATACTCACTGTTCTATCACAGAAACAAAGAACTGAGTACCACATGTTCTCAATCATAAGTGGATCCTGAACAACTAAAGAAAGGGATTGGCAATAGTGGGAAATTGCCAGGGGTAGGGTGGGGAAGCACTTCATCAATAAGGGTACCTGATATCAAACCAGGTGAAGTGGGGACCAAAGTGAGGCCCAAACATTATCTGTACAATGACCATTTGTATACCTAAACCTGAATTGTACCCCACATCTTTAAAATAAAAATTAAAAAATAAAACAAAATATAAAACTCTACACATTCAGATTTAAGTGTAAGAAATATAAAACTTCTACTCGGAAGGCTGAGGCGGAAGGATCGCCGGAGCCCAGCAGGTCGAGGCTGCGGTGGCCGGAAGTGGCCACTGTACTCCAGTCTGGGCGATGGAGTGAGACGCCAACTCAAAAAAAAAAAAAAAAGTAAAACTTTTAGTAACTAAAGTAAAAAGACAAGCGATATCTCAGAGAAAACATCTGTAAAACGTCGACCAAAGTGTTGCTGTCACAAAGAATATCCATAGATGGATAAGAAAATACCAAATATTCAATATAAAAGTGAACATAGGAATAGTCAACATGAGTCACATAAAGGGAAATCCAAATAATAAGTATGTAAAAACATCTTCAACCACAAGGGAATACAAATTCAAGTTAGTTAACACTATTTACCCAGTAGATTAGAAAAATATTTCATTAATAAGCTACATTGCAGGTGAAATTATAATCCACTACAAATATTATTTTGGATGGAAATTTGGTAATACCTTTCAAAATAAAAAATTCACATACCCTTTGAACTAAAGAAAATTCTATATTAAGGAAGCCTTTCGCCGGACTTGATGGCTCAGCCTGTAATCCCGCGCTTTGGGAGGCTGAGGTGAGTGGACTGCCTGAGCCCGCGGGTTCCAGACCCGCCTGGGCAACTTGGCAAAACCTCATCTCTACAATAAAATAAAACCTAGCCGGGCGTGGTAGCGCGCACCTGTAGTTCCAGCTACTTGGAAGGCTGAGGCGGAAGGATCGCTGGAGCCCAGCAGGTGGATGCTGCAGTGGACGGGAGCGGCCACTGCACTCTAGTCTGGGCAACAGAGTGAGACTCCAACTCAAAAAAATAAGTAAATAAAAATTAAAAAAGGAATCCTTTCAATGAAAATAAAAGTGCCAGTGTGTAAGGCTGTATGTACTAGAATGTCTACTGCATCAATATTTTAGTAACAAAAAAGTAAAACACTGAATGTCCATTAATGGGAGCATAATTGAGTACACCAGGTACATCCCCACTCTACAGAATATAATGAGTATGTTATTTTTAAAATGTATTTTGCTTCAATGAGATGGAATATAGTATAGTGGTAGGAGCTCTGGCGTATGGGAGCCAGACAGCCCATTCCAAATTTGGGCTTCACCATTTAACCCCGTGAATTTCAGCAGCTTATTTAAGTTCTGTGGACCTCAGTTTCTTCATCAGCAAAACAAGGTTAATAACATCTACTTTACAAGGTTACTGTAAGGTTCATATCTGAAGAAAATCATGTTACAAAGTAATGACTATAGTAGGATTTCATTTTTGTAGATAACAGGGATTTTTCTTGCTTACTTTTTTGCCTGAACAAACCTACACATTGTCCATTTGTGACGGTTTTTGCCCAAATAGGAAGTGACGGTTATTAATTAAGTCAACTAGATTGGGCTTGAATTGTGGCACACAATGATAGGATTTGGCTAGTTGATAGTAAGAGGAAAATACTGTAGGCATGTAGCATTATGTACAGATACTCTAAGAGACTAAGAAACAAAGAATAAGGGGAAGAGGGTGAAGGGGGGTAATGGTGGAGCAAGCATAAAAGTGAGCCCAACACTAAACCCTTAAAGAGGCCAGTTCTAGTTGCAGGCCACAGGCATCCTGACAATAAACTATTTTGTGTGTGACATGGCTTCAGTAAGTCTTTCACCCATAGTCTAATAAGTACATAGTATGTACTTAATAAATGTAACTGAACTATGTTAGTTCAGCTAGGCTAGGCTCCTGCCTGTAATTGGTAAGTAAATTAGCATTTCAAATAAAATGGATAGAAGACATAAAAACACACTGTAAATTACCATTTCTAATACATAAGTCAGCCTATGAGATTCCTCTCACACCTACTCAATGGCTCATTTGCTCAGAAGGAGTAAGCACTGCATAATCCATCTAAATGCTTCAGTAATTAATCACAACTTAAATATCCCACTAATAAATATTGGCATCCATCAAGATAAAATATACAAATCTTTTGATAAAAGTAGTAAATGCTGAATAAAGTCAAACAGAAGTTGACTATAATATCAATAAGTAATACAACTTAATATTAGTCAGAAAGCAAGTAGTGAATGTATTAATATAACCAATGAACAGCTTTTTACAAAATGCAGAGATGAGGACCATCAACTACAAGTCAATCGTCTTTCAACTATCAGCTTTCATTAAACTCATGGTCATGTTTAGTTAGACCTTTTCTTTCTTTTTAAGAGGAGCATTTAAAAACCCTCAAGTAGTATCCTCAAGATGATTTCCAGCCAGATACATCACAACACAAAAAAAATATTTCATAGAGATAATTTTACCTAACTGTGAATTCAAAGAGCCTCAAAGTACAACACATGTGTTAAGACATAGCTGCCAGATAAACAAAGAGCAGAGCATTGTCCACAGGAGGCTGGGAAAAAGATGAGAGTCTCAAAGCCAGGCCAGAACGAGTACCTTTTAACCTAGAACAAACTAAGATAATCTACCTAGAGTAACAGTTTCAATCACTGTTGATGAAGGAAGCAAAGGCATATAATGAAGAAGCGTTTCTAACTGTCAGGTCCAATGATAGTGAGGTCACAAAAAGCAAAAAGAATTCCTAGACCAGATGTGATAAAGATCAGAAATTAAACAGTATAAAGACAACAAATTGGGTCTTTGTAAACAGTTTAGAACTAAAATTGTGAACACTGAGAGATTACTGGGGGATTTTTGTTATGTTGTGCCAGTTGTATGCTGTGTTTGTGTGATTATGTGGGTACACACATGTATATAAAAAAAACTGAGAGATGGGGGAGAGGTGTAGGTTTCATGGCTTGCAGGAGTTGGGTAAAACCAATGGTCCAACTAAATATTAGATCAAATTATATTTTCATATCTTCCTTTACTGACTAACAATTCAGGATTTCTTGAGACCAACAATTAAACTGATAGAATAAATTACCCAAATGCAGATAAGTTATGAATGCCATTAAGAGCATACAATCAGTGCTAAAAAAAAATAGGCAAATTCAAGCCCACAAACATACTTTGACTCAAGAAATATGAAGTTATAAAAAGAAAGACATCCCAAGTATTATTCTTTGGAAAGATGAGATTTTTGCTAAGCACACCTTAATATTAATTTCTTATTTATTACTATGACAGACTAGGGAGCCATACAGAAGCTGGTCATCATATTTAAAACAGAGCAAAAATACTCTTGAATCTTTATATTCAAATTATGTAACTAAGATTAACATGAGTCCCTTTTCCTTTTCCAATCAATTTCTGGTTTAGATACTTATCCCTGACACTAGAAAAATTTAGCAATTAAACTAAAGGCCATAAAACTAATTTCTTCTACAGTATTAAAAAAACACAGCAAGCAAAATGTAATTTCATTTTTCTTTGACCTAGATTATGTCAATTACTTTAGATGTTTTATTTCCCATATGTATCAAAATGTTCAAATAATACATAGGTTTCTAAGAAGACTATGAATCATTCCCAAATGATACTCTCTCTGAACAACAAACTTCTCTTATTAATCATTCTGAAAACTGTATGCTCACAAAAAAGTGAGCAAAATTAGAAGTGAAATCTTTCCAAAATTAAATGACCAACTAAATCAGATAGGCTGGTTTGAATTTTTTTTAATCAGGCACTGCTGGCATGATCACAAAATGTAAAGGACCCAGATGATTCTGTATAAATCTAACTCATCATTTTTCGTATAAAAAGTCCAGCTTTAATGAAGTCCATAATGATCTGGATAAAACACATTTAATTAGATTATAAACTGCAACATAAAACAGCTGCACCATGCCTTTTAACATTTTTCTCTCTGAAGATCAGAGGATTGAAAAGGAGTTATAAAACAGCCCATTCATTTTTCTTGTCTTTTAAAGGGAGAAGGAAAAAAAAACATTAGGCACAACTAAAGTTCCAAACAACTTTTAACAAGTGAAATCCAAATCTGCCATATTCTGAGACCTCCTCAGAAACACAAGGTATGATGATGGTGTCAGGTGTCCAACACATCAATAAGATGGCATGTGGTTATACAACTCTGGGAAATTCTAATGATTTCCTATGTGATGTTGATAGTACAAGACATATTTCATGCTTGATAGTGTATAGATGAGACAGACAAGAGAGAAAAATATTCAAGAGTAATTAAAATGCACTTCAAAGATAATCCTAACATGATTTTCTAATAATAGGCAAGTCCACTGTGAGTTTAAGATTGTGAACTAAAGATAAATCTATTCATCATCAAATATATCTATCCAATATTTATTTTTGGTTAAGAGAGATAGGAGGTGGGAAACAGGCATGTAACAACTGCCAAGAATTTCTTTAAATATATATGTATAGAATTTCCAAACATGTTATCTTGACTACTAAAAACTAAGAGCATGGCCTTTGGAGTGAGAATTCAGTTCCAACATTTATTAGCTCTGTGACTTGCTCAGTTGCAGTTGCTGTATTAGAGCATAGTGAGAACAATACAAGCTTATAAGATAATTATGGAAGATTAAGTGTAAATGTACTTTGCCTGCCCTAAAATAGGTGTTCAGTAAGTTAAATCACAATAAAAAGGGGCAAGCACATTTGAGAGAAATTAAATAAGACCTTTAAATAAATGAAGGGATATACCATGTTCACGTATCAATATTATGATGTCAATATCCTCCAAGTGATCCAAATTCAATACCATTTCAATAAAAATAATAGCAGGCTTTAAAAAGAAAAACTAACAATCTGATTCTAAAATTTATAGAAAAGGTAAACAAGTGCAAATAGCCAAGTCAATTTTATAAAAAGAAAGAAAAAGTTAGAGGCCATTTACTACCTGATTACAAGATTTACCAAATCAAGATGGTGTAGTACTGGAAAAAGGATAGAACAGAAAATCCAAAAACAGGCCCTACTAATATGAATAATTAATTGCACACAAAGATGAAAAAGTAATTTAATGGGAAAAGGAAAGTCTCTTAATAAATGATGTTAGAACAATGACTATCTGTATAGAAAATGTTATCAACCCTTATCTCACATCATATTCAAAAGTCAATTAAAAATAGATTATAAATGTAAATGTAAATTTTAAACTATAAAACTCCTAGGAAAAATCTTTGTGGCTTTCCATTCAAAAGATTTTAAAAACATGAAACATGAACACAAAAAACATGAACCATGAAAAACAAAATTGATGAAATGAACTTTATCAAAATTTTTAAATTTTGCTCTTTAGAAGACACCATTAAGAGAACTAAAAGACAAGTCATAGATGAGAAAATGTTTCCAATGCATAGCTGACAAAGGACGTATATCCATGTTGTATAAAGAATTCTTACAAGCCGGGCTCGGTGGCTCAGCATGTAATCCCAGAACTTTGGGAGGCCGAGGCGAGTGGATTGCCTGAGCCTGTGGGCTCAAGACCAGCCCTGGCAACTTGGCGAGACCTCGTCTCTATAATAAATCAAAAAACTTAGCTGTGCGTGGCAGTGCGTGCCTGGAGTTCCAGCTACTTGGAGGGCTGAGGCAGAAGGATCGCCAGAGTCCAGCAGTTCGACACTGGTGGTGGCCGTGAGCGTGCCACTGCACTCCAGCCTGGGTAACAGAGTGAGATTTCAACTAAAAAAATAAAAGAATTCTTACAACTTAATAATAAGACAACCCAAAATAAAATTAGCAAAATATCTGAACAAATATTTCTCAAAATAAAATATACAAATAGCAAAAAAGCATATGAAAATATGAACAATATTAATTAATCAGAAATGCAAAAAAAGCCCCACAATGTATTACTACTGTACACCCATTAGAATGACTAAAATTAAAAAGACTGACAATTCCAAGTGTTGGTGAGAATGCACAGTAACTGGAACTCTGGTAGCAGGAACATAAAATGCTACTACTACTTCGGAAAGTGGCCTTATGGTTTTTAATAAAGTGTTTAAAGCATAAACACTTAACATATAATCTAGCCATTCTGCCCCTAGATACTTTCCTAGGATAAATGAAAACATATGTCATACAAACATTTGTACATGAATGTTCACAGTAAATAAATGTCCATCAATAGGTGAATAATGTGGTATGTTTACATAACAGAACACTATTCACCAATAGAAAGGAGTTAATTACTGACAGACTCAACCATATGACTGTATCTCAAGACCATCATACTAAGTGAAAAAAGTTGCATGTAAGAGTACATATTGATTTCACTTATGAAAAATGCAAGTTAGCATATAGTGACAAAAAAGGAGATCAGTGATTGGCCAGAGCTGGAAGGAAGGGATGGACTACAAAAGGGTACAGTTACAAAGAAGATATACAGATGGCCATTTTTATGTACATAAAAAGATGCTTGACACCAGAAATTATTAGGAAAGTGCAGACCAAAACCACAATAAGATACCAACCATAAACGTTTCCTTTTTTAAAAAGAAAGTAACAAATGTTGGCAAGGAAGTAAAAAAATTAGAACTTAGTACATTGCTGGTGGGAAAGTAAAATGGTGCAGCTGCTGTGGAAAGTCTGACCATTCCTTTAAAAAATTAAGCACGAGCAACCCCTTCGGGTCCCCTCCCACTGTGGGAGCTTTTCTGTCCTCTCAATAAATCTTGCTTTAAAATAAAAAATTAAGCAAAAGCTGGGTGCATTGGCAAGTGCCTATAGTCCCAACTACTTCTGCTTGGGAGGCTAAGGCAGAGAAGGATCACCTGAGCCCAGGAGTTCAAGGTCAGCCTGGGCACGACCACATCTCTAAAAAAAAAAAAAGAAAAGAAAGTAAATACAGAGTTAGTACATAATCCAGCAATTTCTCTCCTGGGTATATAACCTAAAGAACCGAAACCTGTCTCTGTCCAAAAAAAAAAAAAAAAAAAGTATATATAACCTAAAGAACTAAAAGCAGGGACTTGGATATTGGCACACCAATGCTCACTGCAGCACTATTCACAATAGCCAAAAGATGGAAATGGATAAATAAAATGTGGTATGTACATACAGACAATAGAATATTATTCAACCTTAAAAAGGAAGGAAATTCTAATACTATAATATTGATGAACTCCAAAAACATAATGCTAAGTGAAAGAAGTTAGACACAAAAGGACAAATATTGTATGATTCTACCTATATGAAGTACATAGAACAGTAAAAAATCATAGAGACAGAAAGTAGAATGGTGGTTGCCAGAGGCTGGGGAGAGAGGGGAAAGGGGAGTTACTGTTTAATAGGTTCAGAGTTTCAGTTTTGGATGATGAAAAAGTTCTGGAGGAGTCATGTGTTGTTCTGTTGTATAGTCATGGTGGTGATGAATGTACAACAACATGAATGTACTTAATGCTACTGAATTGTATACTTAAAAATAATTAAAATGGCAAATTTCATAGTATGCATATTTTACTGCAATAAAAAAAGAAAAAAGTGGCACATAAATATTTTGGGAGTAATGGAAATATATTCTGTATCTTGATTGTGAGTGTGGTTTCACTGGTGTATAAAACTGTCAAAACTCATCCAATTAAATAGATTCATTTAATTGCATAAAATTATTGCTCAATAAAGCTGATGAGGGGAAAAAAAGACACCAGCAAATTAGCAAGGATGTAATTTATGCCTCTCCAAGCTGCCTTCCCCCATTTCTTCCTGCCATGCCTCCTAGTTTTCTATTCTATGGGAAGCAGAAGGAAAAGGGAATGAAGATAAGAAAACATTCTTTCATTCAACAAATATTTAAAGAACATCTATGTCATATGTTACTGCAGTAACACTAAGTAGTACAGGGTTATGGATGAAGAAACTAAGATTTGGCAAGATGAAGTCATTTATGTAGATCACACAGAAAGTCCACTGTGAAACTCAATTTGTAACCACTGTCTGTGGTTCAAAGTCTTCACAGACGTGCACTGCAAAAACTTTCTCCCTATGTGTAATCTCACCAGTCCTACATACATGAAGGAAAATCAAGAGAGGCAACATTAACAATCAAAACAAAATGTATGGCAAAGAAATGATAAATGTTTGAGGTGACAGATATGCCAATTACCCTAATGTGATCATTATGCATTGTATATACACATCAAAATATCACTCTGTATCCCACAAATGTGTCAACTAAAATAAAAGGAAAACAAGTGAAAAATAATACAATTTCCATTCACATTTAAGGACCTCTTACAAAGAGTTCCCAAAATTTTTGTCTTCAACAATTTCTCCTTAACTTAACAGCTGAACTTAGAGATTAAGAGCGCAAGCTTCAGAATCATACTTTCCAGGTCCCAGACCTCGTGTTGTGATTTGATGTGATATCTTCTTGCCTCAATTTTACAACCACAAGTGGAGATTATACGTAATTGCATCTACCCGAGGCACAGTGGGACCTGCCTGCAATCCCAGCTACACAGGAGGCTGAGGCAAGAGTTCAAGTCCAGCCTGGACGATATAGTGAGATCTCATTTCTAAAAATAATAATAATAATTACATCTATCTCAAGGGACTTTTATGATAATTAGGCAATGGACATGAAGCACTTTACATGATGTTGGGGCATAATAAATTCTCAATAAACATTAGCCTTCTTCCAGAAACTCTACCTGTAATAGCTAGGTACAGAAAGTATAGAGCTACATGCAAAAAACACAAAAAAGAAAAAGCTAGTTTCTTGGATGGTGGTTTGGATTCATTAATGTTTACCTTCTATCTTTCTTTCCTTCCTCCCACCATCACTCCTTTAAGATGTATTACTGTTCCTCAAATATATTTTTTGCATTAAAAATGTATGATGGATACAGATAACAAATAAGTATATGAAAAGATACTCCACATTATATGTCAACAAGGAAATGAACATTAAAATAATAAGAAGAGGCTGGGGCTTGGTGGCTCAGCCTGTAATCCCGCGCTTTGGGAGGCCGAGGTGAGTGGATTGCCTGAGCCCGCGGGTTCAAGACCCGCCTGGGCAACTTGGCGAGACCTCATCTCTACAATAAATCAAAAAATTAGCTGGGCGTGGTAGCACGCGCCTGTAGTTCCAGCTACTTGGAAGCCTGAGCGGAAGGATCACCGGAGCCCAGCAAGTCAAGGCTTCAGTGGCCCGGAGGGTGCTGC
>CAUYQG010004991.1:0-14481 GCA_963574415.1 Tarsius wallacei
CAGGAGTCAGTATACAAATTAAACCTCTCATATTTTAAAACAGAGAAGGCATATAAAACTGCCCTCTTCCAAGTACCTTTTCTTTGTGCCAGAGCCCTATTATCCTATTATTCTGATAAATAAACTCTCCCTGGCCCCATCATCACAAAACTTAACTTGGCAAGAACAAACTGTTGAGGGTTTCATCTATTACTAATCTTCACCACAAATTTCCTCAAATAATTACTTCTACCAACCTAAGTTAAAAATACAATCCTATCCAAAGCTAATTAATTAAAAAAAACCAAAAACAACCCTAAAGTAAAATGAAATAAATTATCTTTGGTTATACAGTCACATCTGAAAAGGTATTTAAAAAAATTTTGTAGAGTATTAAACTTAATAACATTTATCAGTAAATAAACTAGCAAAAGTCAGAATAAAGGACACAAGAACTTTAATCTGTACCATTTAAGTTTTCATGTACATGTAACCTACTTTATGGTCACTAACCTGAACTTCCTAACACACTACACAAATAATTTACTCTTTAATTAATGAAATTTAACAAAAGCAGATTTTTCCAAAACAAAACAAAATAAAACCCAAACTGGTAAACACCAAATCGCAAATAGGTTACAAAAACTTACTTTAAAAAAAACTAACAAAAATTGACTGACAAGCCTCAACAATGCAAACACTACTGTAAAAAATATATAAACAACAACAAAAGAAAGCACTTGAAACCATTTTCAGTGGCAAATATGATAAAATGAAAAAACAAGAAATCTCAAGATGCCTGTCAAGATGCCAATAAAATAGAATATATTTTGACTATATTTCTGAAATCACTTTCCAACATGAGCTTGACATTTTAAAAATAATGCTTAAATGTATATAAAAATGGGCACTTCGTGGTGAAATGAACATATATTTTGAAAAACTAAGAACATCTCTTTGCTCCAACACTGTGCATAGGAAACTAATAATGGAACAAAACATTGTTCTGCTGCCTGAATCATCTGTTACTGGTGTTGCAAGTACATGGCCTTTTAAAGAGATGAATTTAGATATTAACATTAGCATCAAAGGATAGGATGGTAATCTCAAAGTAAACATAATTGATTTTTAGCTTAATTATAAGGCTGAACAGATTTAAAAACTTTAAAGAGAACAATCTTGGGTGGCTAAAATCACTTTTGACTTCTGATTTTTTAAACTCACGATAACTTGTCTAGTTACAGAGTCTAACATAAAAAAGATTACTCTTATTTTGCTCCCTTGAGTCATGTAAGCTCTGAAAATGTTAGTAATGGCTGACAGGCAGCCTTTCTTTTGTCACTTTGAAACTGAAGCAGTACATGAGATTTTTCTTCCAACTTCCTCAAAAATTACAAACAACTGTACAGAGCAGCCAAGTATGGAAACCAGTATTTTACGTTCTCTCAAGCTGGAACCCAACTCTGTCCCTGATCCTTATTTTTGCATATAGAGTAATTGCATATTCAATCAAGAAAACAGGAGTATATAATAAATTTACCAAATATTTGGATAAACAGCTGTGTAAAACACCTCAACAAAATTTTTTTACTAAAAATTCATCCAAATAAAGTACTAGTGTGAATACCAGCAATGCATTTTTTTTTTATAGAGCACCTTTCCTTTGAAGAGCTTAAGTAGAAATATCTAAATGGAATAGATCAGAGTCCCCCAATTAAGACCTTAGTAAATGCACAATCCCATTCAATTGTTCCTGATTAGTAAAGCTACATATTTGTCAGAAAACTCCTTAAGAGATAAGCAAACACTTTCTTTGGATAACACTGTTGTATTTAGGACTGCATGCACCATATGGCTCATATTCTGGAAATATGCTACTACTAATATCAAATGCAATACATCGCAAACTTTTATGACTGTCCCTAAGTCATCTAAACAAAAGCCCAAAATGTGTATAAGCACACTGGCTGGTAACATTCTTACTGAATTATGCCAAGGAGGAATAAAATCAAATTTGAACATGTGACCATAAAAACTAAGCATTCAGATACTGGCATAATCAGGAAAAGTAATTATCCAACCTTTAAGTTTGGATATTTTGATATTGCACGCATTCAATTTAAAGCTTATCAAACTAAGGCAACGCATCCCCACTCCCTGGACTTCAAATTCATTTTAGATGACTTAAAAAATTGAGAGAAATTGAAAGCATCTTTCTAAAACTCCCTCCAGAAAGCAGTTATGTCATACTTGAAAGAGAAACAAAACAAAATCAATGGGATATCAATTAATACCTTCAGGCCAACTTAACACATCTTAGCATTCAAGACTAAAATCTGACACCAGCCAGGGTAGGCTGCCAAATTTAAGGCAAAAGTCATTCTTATCTTTATGCATGAAGCTGCCAAGTTCCTGGGCTTTTCTGCTGATTCTTTCAAGCAAAGGTCTACCCAATAAATACATTTTAAATACCAGCTGAAAATAGAATCTAGAGCCTATTTCAATTCTGCATTGGTTATAGCTTTTACTATAATACACCATTAAAACTTATCTAGCTGATTGAGACAATCTATTAGTTAAGAACTCTTTGGAAACATCATAGGCAACGTATAAGAACATCCTTTAAAACATGGGCTTATTTTTCTGAATTAGGAGTTTTGCTTTTCTTCTGTCAAGCAGTCTTCTCTCTTTCCCTTTAAATTTTAAAGTTTAGAAAAAATGCCTCACAATGCTTTCTTTGAGCACTAATTTCAATGATGGTGACATAAATTTGGACAGTTTAAGTAGTCTTGAAACTTTACCTAATGTGGCATAGAGAATGTTTTTAATTTTTTTCAAAGTTAGAACAATTTCAAAGTACATTTAATTTAACTTGGAAGTGAGGTTTGACTTAGTCCATCCAAATTCTAACACATCAACGTCATTAGTATGAAACGAATAATAAATCAAGTAGAAGGCTTCACTTCTACGGAGATAAGTTGACACACAAAATCTAGATTAACATTTTCTTCCTGAACTTAGAACTTATTTTGTTAGAAAAAAAAATATATTTTATTTACTTGAACACTGGTTTTAAAAAGCTATGAATTCCTCTTTTATAAGAGTATTTAGTAGTTAAAACAACTCAACAAGTCAATTTCTACTCCAAAATACATTTATCTTTGGAAAGCAAGATAACAGTTGTAAAAACATTATATTGAGAACAATGCAGTGACCTGAAATATGGGCGAACACATTCACACACAAAAGTGTAAATATACAGAGCCATTCAAATACATACTTATAAAGAGAATGACAAAGTACCTAAAATAGCATCTTTATATATAAAAATTTCATATTAAAATATTGCTTATAATAAATAAGAGGTGAGATTATGAATTCCATTTCCCTCTTAAAAACCATCTTTAGTTGTTGAGACTAAGGAGTTTGTTAATCTGCTGTTGTCTTGAAAGATGAATTACATTAAAATGTTTAATAAAATGACACTGCAACAGTATATTTAAGTAGTCACATGTGATAAAAGTTAGGGAGGGGCATTTAGTACTTAGGGAAAAAAGTTCCCCAAACCGACCAAAATGATTAACCCTAGAAGACTAGAGTATCATGATCTGCTTTGACAAAGATGCTGAACAACTGCCTTAGGTTTTGCCAATTTAATGACCATTAAAAAATGGACTATAACGTTCTTCAAACTTCTACAAAGTTTGCATGCCTTGCAGACCAATAAAGGGTAGGGCACACAAAGTAAGTGTAAGTTTAGCTCAGTTGTTTATGGGTAGGTGTGACTTCATTCCTGCTCGCCCCACTTGCAGACAGGGCAATTTGGAATAGTTCTTGAGAAGCTGTTCGATGGCAACGTGGCGGACATGAAGCTCGGAAGCCAAAGAATCTTTTTCTTGCACTTGATGTGTTAACTCTTCAAAAACTTCTGAAAGTTAAAAATTTCACTTTTTAGTACACAGAAAGTGAATTCTTACATTTCTACTATGCTAACTGAAACAAATGCACTGAGTAAATTTTCACAACGAAATTGATTTGACACCAAGGAAATGGTTGTGCTATTCACAAAGTCTACCAGTTCCGACCACCGTAGGAAGTCTGAATTTTACCCAGCCAACTGGAGTATCACATCCCTATTCTCCATCAAGTCAAAAGCAACGACTACAGCGATGCACAAGAAGCAGTGGCTGCCACTACAGTGGAGCAACTTTTTTCAATTAGAGTCTATAAACAGTTCAATTAATATTTAATATGACTTATGGATAAGAAATGCCTGTTAGTATTCAGGTCTAGAAACCTGTCTAAGATGTTTCAGAATCAGACGACCGGAATTTTTGAATTCTTGCTCTTACTCTTATGAGCCTCAAGCAAGTAACTTAAATTTGTTTTAGTTTCCTCTTATGTATGACTTTGATAATAATAGTAAACACTTTACAGGGTTACTAAAAGAATTAAATGAGATCATACTTAAAAAGTACACAGAGTAAGTACTTGCTAAGTTTAAGTTGCAATTACTATTATTACTTATTATTTATACTATTCTAAGAGGCTGTGCGGTCAAGAAAGACTTTGGGGCCTGAATTCTTGATCTGCTACTGACTGGATGCAGGATCTTTGAAAGCAACTTAATGTCTCTCAAGTAGCAGTCTCCTCATTTAAATGGGAATTAATTGTAAAGAAAGAAAATGAGACAACTAGAAAATTTAAGTATTAATGGTTAGTGGTTGCATTATACTTGATGATGCTGAAGAATTACTAGTTTTCTTTTAAGGTGTGAAAAATGAGGCTGTGATTGTTTTTATGTTTTGTTTGTTTCTTGAGTTGAAGTCTCATTCTGTCACCCAGGCTGGAGTGCAGTGGTACGCTCACGGCCACCACAACTTCAGCCCATTGGGCTCAGGCTATCCTTCCAAGTAGCTGGAACTATAGGCGCGCACCAGCATGTCTGGTAAACTTTTTGATTTATTGTAGAGATGACGTCTTGCCAAGTTGCCCAGGCTAGTCTTGAACCCCTGGACTCAGGCAATCTTCTAGCCCAGGCCTCCCAAAGTGCTGGATTACGGGAGTGAGTTGGGATTTTGAAAACCCCAACAAGTTCAAACATCTCATTTTCAAATTTAAATACAGATGAAGCCCATGTTACCCCATCATTGATGATTTTCTGTATCAAAATTTTCACATGCTAAAAGGCAGTGGAAGACTGATTCTTACCCTGGATTTGCTGTTGGAGCTTTGCATTCAGTTGCTCTACCTCACCAAGAGTCATCAAATTCACTGAAACATGAAAATACATTAACTGTTACCAAAACAACCTGGGAAAAGAAGCTGCTTACATCATTAGCACAATATCCCATTTTTAAAAATGTGCAATTATCTGCCAAAATATAACATTCAGCAGCACTCTAAGATTCATCTACTAGCAATTTTAGTGTGGAGCAGAAGTTTTCAAACTCTGACCACAAGCCACAGTCAAAAACATATTTTGTGTCATTGTCGGCATACCATCATCTTCCACGTGAAATTACCAAAAAATACTAGCAGCAGGCCCAATGAACTGGGACATCTCCTACACTGTTTTAGTTTTCAAAAAGTGCTAGTTCCTACTAAGTTGACTTTGATTAAGCTTATACAGTTTATGACCTGCAGTTTGAAAAATCAATTTGTCTATCTTGTTATACAACCTTAGATAATTCACATGCAGAATCGAGAAGTTGTGTAAAAACATACCAGAGGTTCCTTCTGGCTCTAAAATCACTTGACTGCAAGTCAATTCAAATTACCTCAGCTTCTGAGTTGTTGTGAAATAGATGCAGACAGAATGAGTCACTTTTTCTAGCATTAAAATAAGTGCACATATTACCTTTGTCCTTTAGTAAAATGTCAGATTTTTGCTTTTAAAATACCACCCCCAGTCAATTAGTCTTGTAGGAATTAGCAACGTGACAATGTGTGTTAGCCAATGGTCAAGGCTGTACTTCCAAACCATATGAGGCCTGAATTTTTCAATTCATAGTTTGCTGATTTCATCCAGTATAATCATTTTAAATGGCAAAACAAACACTGGCCCGCTAAACTTCAATGCTTAGGACATACTCAGGAGTATTCCAGAGAATGGATAGAGAATGCTAGGACATTTCATTTTGGTTAAGGTGAACCTGTCATTTAAATACTATGTTTACCAAATCTATTACTCTACATCAAAATTCTTGACATATCACATACATATAAAAAATGTGAAAAGAAACCCAAACCACCGAACTTTTACTTTCCCCCCCATTTTACTTACATTCCTCTTTGCTGTAATGTGGATGCTGGGTCTGGACATTAGCCTCTGGATTAGAGATTGTCTCTTCTTTTTTCTGTGCCTGACTGTGACTACGAGACCACAATACACTGCTATGACACAAAGCAGCACCTGAATCTTGTAACATAGCAAGTCCAAAGTCTGTATTTTCTCTCTGCTCCAAAATTCTCTGTGTACAGTTTGAAATGACACCTGTACTTTCATCTATCCATTTTGCAGAATACTTTGGTACTTGGGAGTCAAACTGCGGAAGTAGTTTTTTATCTGGTTTGTGCCTGAAATTAAACAGGTGATGCTGGGTGTTCTTTGAACATTCAGAATCTGAATCCAGATCCTTATTTTGTGCATACTGTACAATCCAGTTTATCTTCTTACTTAAAATGGTTTTAACTTCTTCATAAGTACTTTTTGAAAGCTTAGATCGAGGGCAACCTTGGTTTGCAATTAAATGGTATTTTTCAAAGCAGTCTTTATGGCCTCGTAATGATCTGGTGTGCAAGAGGTTAGATTTTGGTACCCCTATAGAAAAAAAAAAAAGAAAACCAAAGTCTTGAGAAAATTTTGTTTTCTACAGGTCACCTTAAGAATATAAAAATCTTAGTAAATTTCAGAGTCCCTGACAGTTTGTAAATTTGAGGAAAAATGCTAAAGAATATCTGTATTTTAAAAAAAGAATATCAGTATTAATAGAAAACGTGGTCTAATAATTTCTGCTTCAATTTAACCACACATTCAGTAATAGTAAATTGTTATGAATAGCAAATCCTTTCTACAAACTTATTTATTCAATTTTAATCTTGGTCCAGAGACATATTATTGTACACAACATGAAAAAATACTACTAAACCCAGAAATTTACTTTTATGGATTCTTGGCCTTTACATTACAGTGCTTTCCTCACTAATTTCCCTAAAGCACACACTTCAGAAATTTCTATTATAAGGGTCAATGACAGAACTCGAGTTTTTTCTCCAAAAAAACACAGTAAATTATGTTGTGAAATTATTAGTAATGGTTTTATTGGAGAAAGATAAACCAGAACCAGAAAAATACATACTGATAAAAGCCCTGAAAAGTCAATGATTTATGTTTTGTTTATATTTTTGTTTTTAAAAATGGAAGCATCTAACATTTTTCACATTTCCATTTTATACATACTAAAACTTCATCAAGGTAATTTTAAATTCTAGAAATAATAGATTACATACAATTATTTACCCTCTCCCTTGAGGCTGGAGTGTGGTGGCACAATCACAGCTCACTGCAACTTTCACCTCCTGGGCTCAGGCAATCCTTCTACCTCAGCCTCCCAAAGTCCTGGGATTACAGGTATGAGCCACCATGCCCTGCCTAATTATTTTTCTTATAGCAATGAACTCAATCTGCCAAGATACAAGAGCCAGTATAATTCCTCAACTCACTATTCATTATGTAGTCTAAGCAGTGGAAAAAGATTCATATTACACTTGTATATTTCCTAACTTCTTAGTAGAGCTTAAGTATGCTACCTTAATTGTTTTTTAAACTGTAGAACATTTTCAAAAATATATAACACATTTCAAAATACAGAATATATTCATAAATTCAAGCTCTATTATTAAAGTCAAATAGCACTGCTTTTATATTAAGGGGGAATCAGGGAGGTAGAGTTGAAAATTTAGGCCTGCCAGAACTAACCAGTCTAAATCTGCTTAGCTTTTTAAACAAAGTAAGTCAGGTATTAGGTTAAAAATTTTTTTTTAGCTGATTCAACAGGAAAAAATACATTCTTCATTTAACCTTTGCTTTAAAAATTGAAATCAGCAACTTTAACAAGCTCTGGCTAATAGTAAGATAATGAAATATCTGTACCTTAATGGTGTGAAATTCAGTATTAACGTACTTGGTAATATTAATTGTTCCCCCCCAAAAACCCCAAAAAAGCCACAGCATCAGTCAATGGTGAGACTTGGCAAGATGACCAAAATCAAGTGTTAAATCGATTATCAATTCCTTCAAAAGTTACTGTAAGCTATGTGAGCATATTTCTAGAATACCAATATTTTAAACATATGTGAACAACTGTTCTCATGAGTTAAACTCAAATATCTAAGCCTTGTTTCTTCCACTAAGCACAAAGTTTGTTTGAAACAAACACAATGTCTCACTCTGTCACCCAGACTGGGGTGCAGTGGCAAGTTCATGGCTCACGGCAGCCTCAGCCTCTTGGGCTCAGGTGATCCTTCCACCTCAGCCTCTCAAGCAGCTGGGACTACAGGTGTGTGCCACCATGCCTGGATAATTTTTTTATTTTTTGTAGTGGAGATCTCACTATGCTGCTTAGGTTGGTCTCGAACTCCTGGGCTCAAGCAATCCTCCTGCCTCGGCCTCCTAAAGTGCTGGGATTATAGGCCTGAGTCACCTTGTGCAGCCTTCACATACAGGTATCATTTTGCTACTTGTACTGCAACTGTGCATATGTATATATTTCTACCAGTTATTGTCTGATTGGGTCAAATTTTCAGCAATATTAGAATACTTAAATGATGAATCTCAAAGGTTCACATGGTTAACAGACTATCTTCAAGGCTGGGTAAATTAACATAAAAGAAGTTCATAAGACTTCCTTGTTAAAACAAAAATATCAAAAGCTTCATTACATATTTTTATCATAAATAAGACAAAAAGATAGTTACCACAAGTTATATACCAAATAAAAAGTTTCATTCTGCTGATTGATTCCAATACTTACTTTCCTGGAAAACACAGGCAGGCAGAGAGAACTTGCAACCTGCTTACTTTACTAACTAGAAAATTTATTAAAGAGCTTCCCTATTCTCTACAAACTCTTTGAGGTATTCTTGCCAAAAGATGGCTAGCTAATCCCTCAAAAGAATAAATGGTTTCCTTCTCAGTCCACTGCCACAGCTCTGATAAACGTAGCAACGATACAGCTAAATCTGAATACAGTAAATTTTAAGTTTCTCCTTCAATTTGTAGGAAAGGAAATACTTTACCATATAAAAAAGTTCTAAACTAGGCTACAGAAAGTAGTAAACATTTACTGTTAAATTTTGTGGGTTTTTTAGTACTTACAAAGAAACCTCAGAAGCTGTATTGAACCAAGATAAAAAAAATTATATAAAACAACGAATCTCCTAAATGTACTCTAACATTTCAACAATAGGTCAATATAATAGATATTCAAAAAATAATGTGAAATTTTAAAGTTAAAAACCTTTTAATCCAATGTTTCTTCTACATGATTCCTTCTCCAGAAATAATTTTTTAATCTTTACTTAAATCCCCAATCAACAATAGGAATCAAGATAAGCACAAGATTATATGCATAAGTAATCTGCTGAGATAAACAGCAAATCACAGAACTACAACATTCAATTTACTGTGAAAATACATCAATACAAAATAAATTTCCATTTCAGACACTTAGGAGACAAATACCCTATAAAAGACATTTAAAAAGTGTCACGGGCAAGAAGAGTTCTGAATACATATTTAGTACAGCCTTCTACTGGACATTTCCACCAAAATGTCCTTATGGGCTCCTCAGACTCCCCTTGACTACCCAAACTCCTCTTCCTCACTTTTATCACTCAAGTCCCAAACCCTTCTTTCTTCACTGAATGCTCAAGGAAGAAACCTGAGTGTCCTTCTTGGAAGCACCCCCTCTCCAGTCCCAGATGTTTTGCTGTCCATCTTAATAGATTTTTTTCTCCCATAAAATCTGGCACCTACAACATCTTAAATATTTCTGCTTTACTCCGGTATCACTCCCACTACAAATGTGGGGTGTCACCATCATCACCATCATCACCACCTTCTGTCTCATTTCTCAAACAAGTCTTCTCTAGCCAATCTATCTGGGTTAGTTACAACACCAGATTTTACAATTGCTTCTTTACTACTGGTATCTCCTGATGGAATCTAAGTTTGGTGGGAAAAAAAAAAAGAGGTTATATATCACAAAAGTAAAGACTCCATAAAAGGAGTATTACTCATACATCTTCAGTGTTGTAACGCCCGGCACATAGTAGGTACTCAAGAAAAAATAGTTAAATGCACAGACAAATTAAAACTACAGTAAAAACAAAAATTAACCAGTTATCATCCAAGATCCACTGCAATGCAGTCTTGCCTATCCTAGCAAGGGAATCAGGATGTGAAGTTCTGCCAGGCTGCTCAGAGGATAATTAAAGGCATCTTTCAGTGAATACTCCTATATTTGGTGTAATAGGCTGTTAGTTTAAAGAACTGATAATGGCACTGATACAGAAACGGCATTCCTGTGGCATCATTCAATCTGCCAAGGAAGATAATAAATTTTTACTCAGTTATTTTTTTAAAATAGACATTTACATACAGTAAATATACAAAGAAGGCTGTTTGATATAAACTGTACCATCTAGATCTGTACTTCTACTTTCTTTAGCTAAAATTTTAAAACCTGATTGTTTTAAAGTTCCATTTGAGATATTTTTATAAATATACTTTACAATATCCCTTACAGTACCTGATCTCAAACCAGGCAAAGTGGGGACAAAAGAGAGGCCCAAACTTTAACTGTACAATGTCCACTTGTATACCTAATCCTGAATTGTACCCCACACATCGTTTAAAAAAAAAAAACCCCACTTGCAATAGCAGAGAAAAGAAAAAAATTATACACTGACTTCACACATTTGAAAAAATTACTTTTTAAAACAAAAAGGAATGAATAGCCCACTTAATTTGTATGACACTATGCATGCCATTTTATAAACTCTTGAAGTGTTTTTGCTTTTTCCAACTCATCAGTTCAAATTAATATAGGAGGAACAACCATTGTTGTTATCAGAGATCTCATTGAGTTTCCCAACTGACTTTTCAGTTTTAATTGCATTTATAAGTGTAAACAGCTCTGAGCATTAATTTGTGTCCTAAGCAGCTTTTGAAAGGGAATGAATCTAAATGCAATTAAATGAGTTTATATTTTTGAGAAGCCAAGTTATAAGAATTTCTATACCAGTTCAACAAAGATTGCACTACAATTTCCTTGCTAATAAAAATTCTGAAGGCCAATGTAACTGACATCCCATTACGAAGTCTTTAAAACATTTTTCAAGGATGTCCATGTCACTTGTTTTGTCATAGAGTCATTATTATTAGAGAATCAAGACCTTAACTGACAACAATTGTTAATTTTATTTTTTGAATTTTTTTTTTTTTTTTGGTTAATTTTATTTAATTTTTAAGTACGAGTTTCTTTTGGATAGAGGCTGTTCAAAAATTTATACATATTGTATAAATAGTGGCATTTTAAAAAGTTAAGCTGTCCCTATTCAATAGTTTTCTTTTTATTTTATCTTTCCCCACTTTTATCCCTGACTACTTCTACCATTCTTCAGTATGTTGAAAACCCTCCCACTAATCCATGTGGCATGCTATCCCTACTTCTATTCTTTAACTTCCTCTTTAAGAAAGATCAATTTGCTTTTGGACTGGATTTTAAAAATGTGGTACATATATACAACGGAATATTATGCAGCCATAAAGAAGGACAAACATATGGACTTTGTAGCAACTTGGATGGATTTAGAGTTGATCATACTCAGTGATCTATCACAGAAATAAAGAACAGAGTACCATATGTTCTCACTCATAAGCGGACCTTGAACAATTATCATAATACTGTAAGGAAGGGACTGGCAGTAGTGGAAACTGCCAGGGGAGGGAGGGGCACACCTCATCAACAAGGATACCTGTATAATCACCGTTTGTATACCTAACCCTGAATTGTACTCCACATCTTTAAAATAAAAAATTGTAAAAAAAAGATCAATTTGCTTTAAGAAAACTTGATTAAGCCTATAAAAGAGCAAAAGCTATTCAAATGTAGAAGTTTATCTCTAGCTACCACTGTTACCCTTCAAAAAAAAAAAAAGAGGGTATTTTGATAATCATATTAAATCTGCCTATCTTTTTTTTTTCCTAACAAAGATACTCCAAATGGCACTAAAAAGCCATAAGTACCACAATACTAAAAAAAAAAGTTTGACCGCATGTCTCATTATCCTCTGCTTTTAGTCCTAGCCTCTTGGAGAAAACCTTATTTATGATTTGGTGGTAGAACATAAGCTAAACAATTTCTTCCTTAGGACTTACCAGCTGGTCCTGTCAAACAGCACTGTTCTAGCTGTTTACAGTGATGCTGTATGGTTTTCTACGTCACGCATTCTTCATTCATACCACCTGACTGCATTATGTACATTTAGTTGCTGCCATTAGACTTCCTTTTGATTTTGATTACACATTTCATTTCCAAGTTGAAGGAATGGCTTTATATAATTTGGTGCTCCACAGGGAGAGCAAAACTACTATAACCAGTAGTTGGATGTACAGTTGTTTTATACACACGCATCACATCAGCAGGAGACTGGAAAGCACTAAGAGCGCAAGCACTCAACTTTTACTCTAAACTTAGAGCAGAATTAGGGAACTGGCAGTATGGGTTTTCCCATTTGCAGGTTTGTATGTTCTTTATTAATGTTTAAAAAAGACAAAGATAATCAAGTTATGATTTAAGTTCCAGGATGTTATTGTTAACATGTTGTGAAAAACTTTTAGCACATTGCCTTCAAACATGATAAACATTTGCATAACGATTCATGCAGTATTGCTTTGAAATCTTTTTTATGGAGGATCACATTTTGCTCAGCTTAAATAATTTTCCACAATTTAAGGTATTTTTCTTTTTGTGATGATCTTATCTTGATTGCTAAGGAGAAAAAGTACCTGCATATGTATGTGATACCCATATTAAGTAATAATAATCTAGTGCTTCTTTAAGCAAGTGTTAACCGTAAAAATGGGAAAATGGTCAAATTCTGTCTAATAAGGAAAGACTGAAAGGGTTAAAATGTTACTTCTTTGTTTCTGAGGAGTGGATAACCATATTTGATAAAAGGAATAAAGGAAAAGCTCCAAAAGGAGAGGTGGCATACCCAGATTGAAGGCTGGAGTCATATTGCAGACAAGTTTTGTTTAGCACACAAATGTGAGAAAATTAGATACACATACAGTTTTCAATTTCTTGGTTCTCTTGCATAAACCAAAGTCATGAAAGGTCATCTGTACTATACTGAGACTATGAACTGACATGCATCTCAATTGCTGCAGTGTAAATACTGCTTGTCCCAATGATGCTTTAACACACCATTTAACTAGACTACTATGCATGTGATGAACAAGCAGACACCAAGCTGTGATTCAAGAAGAGCTATTATGTCTATTGCTAATCACTGCCACTTGGTGGGAGGA
This sequence comes from Tarsius wallacei, assembly GCA_963574415.1. NCBI lineage: Eukaryota > Metazoa > Chordata > Mammalia > Primates > Tarsiidae > Tarsius > Tarsius wallacei. The sequence goes on from CAUYQG010004991.1 coordinate 13,580, forward strand.
TGCTTGGATTGCCTATTCTGTCAGGAAACTAAGGTAGGAGATCAGACCAAAGTTGGGAAGGAAGGATGAGAAACTGAAGTATCTACTTCCTCCCTAAACCCACAGTAGGATAGGCTTCTACCTTTTGGAAGTGTTTATCAGTTGTCCTATGTGCCTCACAGAGTACTGAGACAAAGACTGCCTAATTCCTTTCCCCTCATGCCTTTAGCTAACTCAGGAACCACTTAAATGACTAAATACAGTCTGCCATGTTCAAGTACCCAACATATTGTTTAAGAATAAAAGGTATTATAGTTGCTTATTTCTGCATTGGTAGCAGATGGAATTACTGGCAACCAAACAAAGGCAATACACAGATGGGTTCAGCAACCTGCTTTCCCACATTTTGAGAAATTACTGCCCTAAAGACAGATATATTAACAAGTGGTCTTAGCTGGGCTAGGTGGCTAAGCCTGTAATCCCACGCCTTGGGAGGCTGAGGTGAGTGGACTGCCTGAGCCCGTGGGTTCGAGACCCGCCTGGGCAACTTGGCGAGACCTCATCTCTACAATAAATCAAAAAATGAGCTGGGCGTGGTAGCGTGCGCCTGTAGTTCCAGCTACTTGGAAGGCTGAGGCGGAAGGATCGCCTGAGCACAGCACGTTGAGGCTGCGGTGGCCAGGAGCGGCCACTGTACTCCAGTCTGGGCGACAGAGTGAGACTCCAACTCAAAAAAAATAAAAAATAAAAAAAATTAGCTGGGCGTGGTAGCGCGCGCCTGTAGTTCCAGCTACTCGGAAGGCTGAGGCGGAAGGATCCCCAGAGCCCAGCAGGTCGAGGCTGCGGGGGCCATGAGGGGCCGCTGCACTCCAGTCTGGGCGACAGAGTGAGACTCCAACTCAAAAAAAAAAAAAAATAATTAG
>CAUYQG010005001.1:0-41097 GCA_963574415.1 Tarsius wallacei
CAAAAAATTAGCAGAGCATGGTAGCGTGTGTCTATAGTTCCAGTTCCAGCTACTTGGAAGGCTGAGGCAGAAGGATCGCCAGAGCCCAGCAGGTCGAGGCTGCGGTGGCCGGGAGCGGCCACTGCACTCCAGTCTGGGCGACAGAGTGAGACTCCGACTCAAAAAAAAAAAAACAAAAAAAGAAATGGAGGAAGAAAGAGGCAGAAATATATGGAGATCAGGGACAATCAAAATATTGGGGAGAAAGAGGAACAAGAGATGCAAGATATCACAAGAATTGAGCAGAACAGGTGGAAGAGAGGGAAGAAGGGGAGGAAGAGCAGGAGAGGAGAGAGGCACAAAATGAGGGGCAGAAGCCCAGGGGGAAACAGAAAAGAAAAACAGCTAGAGAGAGAAGATGGGAATGAGAGAGAAGTACAGAGGGAGGGAGGGAAACAGTAATGAAGAAAGGACACTCTTGTGTAGGTGAGGGGTGAGTTGTTTGGATGTGATGATCAAGCTGTGACATGTTGAATTCTCTCTTTATAATGTAGTACATTTATAATTTGTTTATACAGAAGAGATTGGTAATTGCAAAACTGTCTTTAGGCTGGTGCACTTTTTAACTCTTGGCATCAGAGGCTAGCTTCCATTTGCAATCCCTACTCAGCCAGAGGGCTGGGACTTGACTCATTCAGTTGTGGGTCACCCTCTTCCCTTTTCCTGGGATGGGGTGTAGAGTGGGGGAATGAAGTGGGAAATAAATCACTGAGTTTCCGTTAAGACATGGTTCCTTCCTTTTTTTTTTGAGTTGGGGTCTTACTCTCACCCAGGCTAGAGTGCACCACAGCCTTCACTTCTTGTGCTCAGGTGTTCTTTCTGCCTCAGGCTTTTTTTTTTTTTTTTTTTAAATAGAGACAAGGTCTCACTATGTTGCCCAGGATGGTCTCAAACTCCTGGGCTCAAACAGTCCTCCCGCCGCCGCCTCCTAAAGTGCGGGGTTTATGGGTGTGAGCCACTGTGCCCAGCCGATATAGTACTTTGTAAAAGAAACATTAAAAGTACTTTTGTTTATGTTTTGTAATGGATGTGACTTTTTTCTTCATTTATTTTTTTATTTTGCAGCTTGAGATAAATCTTAGTTTTTTAAACTTGTTTTTCTATGCATAATTACTTCTGAAATAAGCCTTGGCGACATCCTGTAATCAACTCATATTATTTTTTTCTTTTTTTTACCTGTACAACATGTATTGTGCTGAAATTCTTTTCTCAATATGATATATTTTCAAATTATTTTTTTCTTTGACCCTAGAAATCATCAGTTTTTTTTTTTTTTTTTTTGTGAGTTGGAGTCTCACTCTGTCATCCAGGCAGAAGTGCAATGGCACGCTCATGGCCACTGCAGCCTTGACCTGCTGGGCTCAGGCAATCCTTCCTCCTCAGCCTTCCAAGTAGCTGAAACTACAGGCACACACTATCATGCCTGGCTTACCTTTTTATTTATTGTAGAGATGAGGTCTCGCCAAGTTGCCCAGGCTAGTCTCAAACCCCTGAGCTCAAGTAGTCCTCTTGCCTCGGCCTCCCAAAGTGCTGGGATTACAGGCTTGAGCCACCGCTCCAGGCCTCATTAGATTTTTAAAAAATGATTTCACAATAGTTTCTTTTTGAAATCAGTTGCATCCGGTTCACATTGAGGTCTGCATGCTTTCTACTCTTTATCATTTATTGGAAACATTCCTTGGCACCTAATATATAATTTAGATAGTTTGAATGTATACTGGGTAAAGATGTCAGTGACCTTTGACCTTAGCATCAAAGCCTAGTTTAACTAGTCTGTTATTCAGTGTTCTTCCCCTTAAGTCATCTGTTAAAATAGTGCACTGTGAGCTACTGATTAGATGCTCGCCTCAAGACTGTCAGGTCCATTCTGTACAGTGTTCAAGAGTGGGGTAGATTGACTTAGAGTGCTGTTCCAAAGAACATGTATTCTTGATGGAAAACATTTGCTCAGGGCTTATCTCTGTGGCTGACCCTTTTTCACTGTTTTCAACACCAATAGCCATGAGGTCACAATTCTGCATTTTCTAAGTAAGTTGCTATGACTTTCTGGTAAAGAGGAATGAAGTGTTTGGGGTTAATAGCATATGAACCTTGAAAGAGAAGATTCTTTTGCTCAGGTGTATGAAAAATGGCCTGAGAATTTTTTTTTTTTTTTAGTTGGAGTCTGTCGTCCAGGCTGGAGTGTGGTGACATGCTCATGGCCACTGCAGCCTTGACCTTCTGGGCTCAGGTGATCCGTCCATCTCAGCCTTCCAAGTAGCTGGAACTGGAACTATAGACACACGCTACCATGCTCTGCTAATTTTTTGATTTATCGTAGAGATAAGTTTCTTGCCAAGTTGTCCGGGCTGGTCTTGATCCCCTGGGCCTAGGCAATCCTCTAGCCTCAGCCTCCCAAAGTGCTGGGATTACAGGCTTGAGCCACCGTGCCCAGGGGCTTGAGAATTTTTAAAGGTAGAAGTGACAAAGACCAGACCAGCCCATGGGCCCTTCCAGACCACCCTGTCAGAATCAGCCACACCTCCTCCTTCTCACTGAACTCGGAGCTTCTCAGAATAACCTGATAAAATGTCTCTCCCTCTGAGCCTCCGTGAGTACCCCTGTAACAAGGACATGGGGGAATAGACCAGAAAAGCTCTGTCTGAGCAACACTGACCCTTGAAGTGACTGGCATGATAGAATGTGCGTCTGTGTGTGGCTTTTCTTCTGGGAGAGAGGCGTGCCCAGTTGCTCTTAGAATTTTATTTTTTATATTTTTCTGTTTTTGAGTTGGGGGTCTCACTCTGTTGCCCAGGCTGGAGTGCAGTGACATGATCTTGGGCTCACTGCAGCCTTGACCTGGGCTCAGGTGATCCTCCCACCTCAGCCTCCCCAGTATTTGGGACTACAGGTGTTTGTCACCATGCTCAGCTAATTTTTTTAATTTTTTTTGTAGAGATGAGATATTGCTTTGTTGCCCAGGCTGGACTTGAACTCCTGTACTAAAGTGATCCTCCTGCTTTAGCCTCCCAGAGTGCTGGAATTACAGGTGAGAGCCACCATGCCTGACCACAGTTAAAATTTTAATTGGGACCCAGTCCTCCAAAAATGATAAAACAAAACGAAAATCACAAGAATGGAAGCAGGGGCTTAGACTCAGACAGAGAGGCCGTCTCCCGAGGTCTTTCTCTGCATTAGAGTTATTGTGGCTAAATCTAAAGGTGGGTCATGTCAGTCCCTGGCATTGAGCCTTCCACTGACTTCCCATATTCCTCGGGACAAAATCCAGACAGACCCCATGGCCCCACTGTCCCTGCCAGTCTCTCACCTCCTCCCAGGAGCTGACCCTCTTCTCCCTGCTCACTCTGTCCCCGTCATGTCCGACTTTTCTCATTTCCCAGATACAGAACCTTTCTGTCTCAGGTCTTTTACCCTGCTCTTACCCTTTGTCCCTGAATCATCACGGCTCTGTCCCTTTTTCCTCCTTCAGGTCTGGGCTGAGATGTCTCCCACCCTGTCATCTAAAGTTCCCTCTGCCAATTGGTCTCTTACAGGCTACTCAGGCTTTATCACCTCTGTATCAGTCACCAGATCAGAAATGGTCTTCTGGGGCATGGTAGCTCATGTCTGCTGTAATACCAGTGCTTTGGAAGGCTGAGGTGGGGAGATCGCTTGAAGCCAGGAGTTTGAGACCAACCTGGGCAATATAGTGAGATCCTGTCTATGAAAATTAAGAAATTAGCCCAGTGTAGTAGTGCATGTCTGTAGTCCCAGCTACTCTGGAGGTTGAGGAGGGAGGGTTGTTGGAGCCTAGGAGTTTGAGGCTGCAGAGAACCATAATTATGCCACTGCACTTCAGCCTGGGTGACAAACCCTGTCTTTGTTTAAAAAAAATCTTCCTCATAGAAAAGTTCTTCTGCATTGATTATTTTGAGTATTTTGTGTTTCCCTCTACTGAGGATGCACCGTCTTTACCCTGATCATGGGATGACTGTGGCAAGGGTTGGGGGTTGGGCTGAGTAGTTTTCAGGGAAGTTCAAGGGGCTTGGGCAGGTGAGGAGACTGGTCCCGTATTTCTTCTGCCAATTTCAACTCTAATTAATCAAAAAATTTTACTCAAAATAAGAGCAAAAGGATGTGCGGAGGCCTACAGACCCATGTTCTCAGGCAGGGCACTGAGGTGTCCCTATTCTAGAGTCTGTATCACTGCTTGACTCCAGCTCTTGGGTCTTCCAGGCTCTGCACGTCACCAGGGCCCAGTTGCCATCGTGGGCAGGGCCTTTGCCTTCCACCAGGTGACGTGCTCAGAGTTGGTGACCTGGTTTGCCTTCAGGAAGGATGGAGAGAAAGTTAGGAGCAAGAAGGGCAAGAAAGAGACAGCCCTTGGCTGGGCTCAGTGGCTCAAGCTTTTAATCCCAGCACTTTGGGAGGCCAAGGCGAGTGGATTGCTTGAGCCCACGGGTTCGAGACCAGCCTGGGCAACTTAGCAAGACCTTATCTCTACACTAAATAAAAAACTAGCCGGGCGTGGTAGTGCATGCCTGTAGTTCCAGCTACTTGGAAGGCTCAGGCAGAGGGATTGCCTGAGCCCGGCAGGTCAAGGCTCTGGTAGCTACAAGGGTGCCACTGCACTCTAGCCTGGGCGATGGGGTGAGACTCCTACTTAAAAAAAAAAAAAAGGAGACACCCCCTAAACATCTTACCTTTTCGGAAGGAGCTGGGACACTTCATGATTTAAGGAAAGATTTTCCCAGGAATCAAAGGCAAAGAACACCACAGTGAACCCAGCACAGAGGCTTCTGTTGGGACTGTTTTGGGGAAGGTACAGCTGCCATTTCCCTGCAGTCTGGCCAGTGGTGATTACTGTGCTGGTTTTTCCTTGCCTGTCACAACACATAGTTGCATACACACACACACACACACACACACACACACACACACACACACACACACACACAAGGGAGTTGAGAAGGAAGGGGCGAGATGCTTTAATCTAAATGTGGAGCATGGATAGATCGGCAACCAGGAGGGGCCACCAGTTCCAGGGAAGGGAGCTTGAGGTCTACAGCCTAGTCACAGCAGGGAGACTCAGGAATCTTCGGAAGGAAAAGCTCTGTCCACCCTCCCAGGGTGCCCCTGTGCCCAGCATGTGGTGTAATAGATGGGGTGAGCCACTGTGGCCACATTTAGGGGCAGGAGTTTTTCTTTTCGCCCACACATACTCTTGCCTGTGCACACGTTCCCCCTTCCCCGTTGTCTCCCCTAGAGTGGGAAAGTTCATGCTTCCCCAGGTGGGCAACTGAGAAAGAGGAGTGGTTTGTCCATCTGTGCCTCTGTCTAGTCTTCCACCTTCTTCTCTACTGTTCTGCTCAGACACTCACTCCCTGTGGTTCCACTATCTGTTTGCACCATCTGAGACCCAAGACCCAAGAATTTGGGTCTGTGATTAGTATTCAAGCCAGTGTCATTGCCAAATGAGAGATCTTTTTTTTTTTTTTGAGTTGGAGTCTCACTCTGTTGCCTGGGCTGGAGTGCAGAGGCATGCTTACAGCCACTGCAGCCTCGACCTGCTAGGCTCAGGTGATCCTTCTGCTTCAGCCTTCCAACTAGCTGGAACCACAGGCATGCATCATTACACCTGGTTAATTTTTTGATTTATTGCAGAGACAAGGTTTCACCATGTTGCCTAGCTGGTCTTAAACTCTGGGGCTCAGGCAATCCTCTCACCTCTACCGCCCAAAGTGCTGGAATTACAGGCATGAGCCACCAAGCTCAGCATCTAGTGAGAAATCTTAGACCCCAGGACCTTTTCTCCATCGAGGGTCTCGATCCCTCGCATGGAGGCCTCTCCTCTTTCTGAAGAATTTGGGGTCTTTTATTGCCACGGTGGGGCTGCTTAGCCACATCAACCTGATGTGTTTCTGGGTGAACTTACGCTGACCCTTCCCAGCTATTAGCAAGTAGCACGGTCTGGGTGAAAGATCCTCAGTTCTGCCTCTCAGCTGTTCCTCCTCAGCTCCCCCATTCCAAGCACAAACAGGACCCCAGAGCACATCTGTCCCCCAAAGTGAAGGCCATGCCATAGGGTGTGCTTGTGTCACTCTGTCATTCTCACTGATTCATTTCTTTACCACCTATGGAGAATATACTATGTGCCAGGAGTTTTTGGTCTGCACCAGGGATTAAAATGGTAAAGCCAAAGAATTTACTCTTTTACCTTACCCAGGTTATTTTTTTATTTTTATTTTTATTTTTGTTGGAGTCCCACTCGTCGCCCAGGCTGGAGTGTAGTGGCACGCTCATAGCTACCGCAACCTCAACCTGCTGGGCTTAGGCAATCCTTCTGCCTCAGCCTTCCAAGTAGCTGGAACTACAGACGTACCCCATCACACCTGGTTAGTTTTTGTGATTTATTGTAGAGATGAGGTCTCACCAAATTGTCCAGGCTGGTCTCGAAAGCAAGGTATCACCAAGTTGCCCAGGCTGGTCTCGAACCCTAGGGCTCAGGCAATCCTCTTGCCTTGGCCTCCCAAGGGATTATAGGCTGAGCCACCACCTCACCTGGCCTTACCCACGTTATTTTTAAGTTAAGGAGATAAACCCTTTCAGTCACTAATAGTCATACAAGTCAGATGCCCCAAAGTAAAGGACTGATCTATCACCCCCCAGGAGCTCCATCTCATAGCTCCTCCCTGACGTTGCCACCTCATCTCACTCTGCCTACTCTGTTTCTGTCCCCTTGGGGCTGGTCACAGCTGGAGGCAACAACAACCAGATTGGCTAGTCTCAATTGAGAGCCTATAATCCCAGCACTTTGGGATGCCAAAGTGAGAGGATCACCCAAGCCCTCGGGTTGGAGACCAGCCTGGGCAACTTGGTGAGACCTCGCCTCTACAATAAATCAAAAAATTAGCCAGGGTGGTGGCATGCACCTATAGTTCCAGCTACTTGGAAGGCTGAGGGGGAAGGATCACCTGAACCCAGCAGGTCGAGGCTGTGGTGGCCGTGAGCATGCCACTGCCCTCCAGCCTGGGCGACAGAGTGAGACTCCAACTAAATAATAATAATAATAATAAGCTGGGTGTGGTGGCGCATGCCTGTGGTTCCAGATACTTGGAAGACCAAGGCAGGAGAATCACCTGAGTCCAACAGGTCAAGGCTGCAGTGACTGTGATCGTGCCACTGCACTCCAGCCTGGGTGACAGAGTGAGACTCCAACTCAAAAAAATAAACAAACTAAAGTCCTTTATTAACTACATCTCCCTCTGTGGTAAGTGTTCCTCCTCTGTGCTCCTTTAGAAAACACAACATGCTAAAACCTGTTTATATTCTCTGTCTTCAGTTCTTGCTTCCAGTTCTCTCTTGAACCCATTCAGTTAAGCTTACACATCCACCATTCCCTGAGCTTTTCTTTTGCGGAGGCACCAGTGGCCTCCCCATTTGTAAATCCAATATTTAGTTTTCTGTGCTTATTTTTCTTTTTCTGTCATCAACATGTACACATCTGATCATTCTGTCTTTTTCTTGGCTTTCAAGACATCCCACTAACCTTTACAAATGTTTTAATTTTCTTGTTACCTCCCTGGTCACTTCCTGCTTTCCTCTTCTGGAGTCTCCTCATCCCCTGTTCTCTGAATATGGAGTGACCCCTGACTCAGTCCTCGAACCTCTTCTCATCTCTGTCCACACCCACTGCTTTTGCTTATCATCTCATCTCCTGGCTTTAAACCAGCCTGCACGTCTCCATTTCCCCTGTAGACCTCTCCCCTGAACTCCAGAATCCTGTGTCCAGTTGTCCCCTCAACTCTGCTGGGACGTCTAACAGGCCTCTCCCCCTTCATGTGTCCAGGAGTGACTTCCTGAACTCTACGAACATGTTCCCTGCAGCCCTGCACATCTCAGAGGAGGGCCAGCCTATGCTTCCTGGGCCTCAGCTGAAAATCTCAGCATGCTTTTAAAGTATAGGAGATACTACATTATTTGTTTTAATTTTTTAGTATAAATAAAGAGTTACATGTTTACTTGTAATGGTGGGGAAATATATCATTTCCAAAATTCTCTTGAGCTGTGGGAGAGAAATGCAGAGTCCTGGCTCTCCCTGATCTACTCCCCCAGGACCTCTCTGACCTTATCTCCTCTTATGTCTTCCTTGCTTACTCTGCTCCAGCCACACAGACCTCTCTCCTTTTCCTGGGACTGAGGCTGCTCCTGCCTCAGGGTCTCACTTGGGCTGTCCCTCTGCCTAGAACTCTCTGGCCCCTCAGCTGCAGGTGTAAACACCTCTCCCTCCCAGGTCTTTGTTATGATGTTGCCTTCTCAGTAGGGACTTCTGTGATCATCCCAACCCTCCATTGAACATTCTGGTCACACCCTCACCCCTACCTCTGGTCCATATTGCCTGCTCTGCGTGTTTCTTTTTGCTTCTTCATCTTCCACTGTCTGGATCCTGGTGACAACAAGGCCCCAAGGTGGGAGGTATGCTGAGACTGCCCCCTCTGAGAGGAGCTCAACCCTGACTTCACATTACAGTCCTGAGGCATTTTGGAGAGGTATATCACTGTGCCCCTTCCTGGAGATTCCCATTCCATAGTCAGGTTGGGCCCATCCTTAATCATGTTTAACATTGATTCTAATTGGTGTCTGGCATGGAGCACCAAGGCTCTGCGTCCTCCATTTCTGAGGGCTGAGGTCAGCCTGAGATCCACAGAGAGGTGAGGGGGGGCTATGCTCTGCAGGGGGTTTGGTTAGGGCCTGGTCTGTGCCTTGGAGGGGAGCTCAGGCCAGCTCCTCACTGCTGCAGCGAGTATGTGGGCTTCCCGAGGAGGGGAGCAGGTTCTGAAGAAAGGGCTCAAGGATTCACTTATTCCTGTAAGAGTTAATTATCCCTGTGTCCCCCTGGTGCGGTGGGCAGCAGAGGACCGTTTTTCCACAGGGTGAGGTCTTCCCTGTGTGTGTGGCCCAGGACAGGGGTGTATTGATTCTGAGCACTGAATAGCATGTTTTTGCCCTCCAGGGTTGACATCTAAAGCTTCATGGTGCATGAAGAGGAAGCCCAGAAGAGGAGGAGGAGGCAAGAAAAGGCGTCAGGGATGGCCCTCTCTCAGGTAAAGTGACCTTCTCGGTGGATTGTCCTTTCTCCTTGTCTGAAATGTTGGGCGTTAGAGTTGCTCATCCCTTCTGGGTCTGACGCATCCTGCCTGCCGTGTCTGCTCACACTCACCCCTGCCTTCCCTTGGTCCCCCTTGTCTCCACTTAAATTCCATCTCCCCGTGACCCAGTGACGTGAACTCATGAGGAGGCTCCACGGGGCATGGTCTGGGAAGGGCTCACATCAGACATGAATGGAGACGGTATGGGTCCGTGGTATGAGAGTTGTTGGGCATCGGTTGTATCTGGTAAATGCTGTAAAATGAGAACACTTAGGGGAAATCATTTTTGGCTCATTGATATCCCATTTAAAACTAAGCGAGTCACTGTGTTTCTGACTACAGACTCTTAATAATTGTAAATGGAATGGAAAATTCAGACACTTGTGCCCTGCCTCAAGCTTTAATATAGAGGCCCACAAGTGGGATTGCTGGATCACATGGTAGTCCTATTAAGTTTCTGAGAAAACTCCTTGCTGATTTCAGTAATGGGTAATGCAGATGATCAGAGTATTTCAGTGTATCATTGTTTTTTTCTTTCTTTTTTTTTTTGAGTCGGAGTCTCACTCTGTTTCCCAGTTCCCAGGCTGGAGTGCAGTGGCAAGATTATAGCTCATCACAGCCTTGAGGAGCTCCTTGAGCTCCTGCCTCAGCCTCCCGAGTAACTGGGACTATAGGCACGCACCACCACACCTGGCTACTTTTTTTATTTTTTGTAGAGACGAGGTCTTGCTGTGTTGCCCAAGCTGGTCTTGAACTACAGTGATCCTCCTGCCTTGGCCTCCCAAAGTGCTGGGATTGCAGCCATGAGCCACCGTGCCCTGCCTCAAGCTTTAATATAGAGGCCCACAAGTGGGATTGCTGGATCACATGGTAATCCTATTAAGTTTCTGAGAAAACTCCTTGCTGATTTCAGTAATGGGAGCATCATTTTTACCTTCCCACCAACAGTGCACAAGAGAGTTCCAGTTTCTTTGCATCTTCTCTCCTACTTGCTGTTTTCTGTTCTGTCTATAATGGCTATCCTCATGGGTGTGAGGTAGTATCTCACTATGGTGTTTCTTTGCATTTGTCTTGATCAGTGGTGACGAGCATCTTTTCATATGCTTGTTGGCCATTTGCTTATCTTTTTTGTTTTTTTTTTTTTTTTTTTTTTTTTTTTTTTACTTTTTTTTTGCTTATCTTTTTTGGAGTTCCGTCTGAAGTTCTTGCTTATTCTTTTCTTGGATTATGTGTTTTTGTTGTTGAGCTGTAGAGTTCCCTCATATAATCTGTATATTAAACCCCATCACGTATACTTTTTGCAAATCTTTTCTCTCCTTCTGTAGTTTTTCTTTTCCCTCTTTTGATCAATTTCTTTAAGGCATGGGATTTTTAATGCTGGACGTAGTCCCATTTGTCTGTTTTTGCTCTTCTTGCCTGTGCTTTCGATGTCATATCCAAGAAATTCTTTCCAAATACAATGTCCTGAGGTTTTCTTCTTTTATTTTTTATTTATTTTTTATTTTTTTTCCCTTTTGAGTTGGAGTCTCTCTCTGTCGCCCAGGCTGAAGTGCAGTGGCGCGCTAATGGCCACCACAGCCTCACCCTTCTGGGCTCTGGCGATCCTTCTGCCTCAGCCTTCCAAGTAACCGGAATTACAGCCATGCGCCATCACGCCCGGCTAATTTTTTTGATTTATTGTAGAGACGAGGTCTTATCAAGTTGCTTAGGCTGGTCTCGAACCCCTGAGCTCCCGCAATCCTCTTACCTCCACCTTCCAAGGTGCTGGGATTATAGGCGTGAGCCACCATACCGGCCTGAGGTTTTCTTTTGTTGCTAGTTTGTTTAGGGTTTTTTCCCATGAAAGCATACTGAATTTTGCCAAACAGGTTTTCTGCAGAGTTGATCGTGTGGTTTGTTACATTAATTGCCCTTCTTATGTTGAACTGCTCTGTCTTCCAGGTGTGAATCCCATTTGGTCATGATTTATAAAGTATTTAATGCGGTGTAAAGTTTTTTAAGTTAAAAAAAATAACAGCTTCCTATATTTTTTTCATGTTTGTACCATTCTTTTATTAGCCTAATTTAGAAAAAGGTTGATGAACTTCATTAAAAACAGTTTATACGTTTTATTGTCCCATCTATGCCGAAACACACATGAGCAAAAATGGTGATGAAAAAAATCACTCAAGAAAAAAAATCATTGAGAGACACCTTTTATTTCAATTAAATATGTCTGTGCATGTCCGCATGAGTGCATGGATCAGCACATTCTTGGTTTTTTATTAAGCGCCCATCATAATTTAATAAATAAGTTCTATATTTTAACAGTTTACAGCATCTGTTAGATAGTTTCCTTGGCCTTCAATGTATTCTACGCTTTCACATTAATGAATTAAGTAGCAGTAAGCATAGTACTGTAGTGAGTGCTTGTGTGTGTGTGTGTGTGTGTGTGTGCACGCATACATAATGACCTTTTATGACGGTCCATTTGTTATCCTTGAACTTGTTTCAACTTTGCTCAATTAGGTAACCTGCTGTCAATTTTTTTTTTTTTTTAGTTGGAGTCTTACTCCGTTGCCCAGGCTGAAGTGCAGTGGCACACTCATGGCCACACAGCCTTGACCTGCCGGGCTCAGGCGATCCTTCCACCATAGCCTTCCAAGTAGCTGGAACCACCACACCCAGCTAATTTTTGATTTATTGTAGAGATGAGTGAGGTCTCTTGCCAAGTTGCCCAGGTTGGTCTCGAACCTGTGAGCTCAGGCAGTCCTCTCAACTCGGCCTCCCAAAGTGCTGGGATTATAGGCGTGAGCCACCACGCCCAGCCTCAATTTGTTTTTGATGATATATCTGTTACTTAACTGTTTTATTCTTTAACTTGTATTCTAATTCCCAGACACCTGGGTTCAGATGCTTGTTCTGACATTTTTAACTGTTTAACCCAGGCAAGTTTCTTTCTTTTCTTTTTTTTTTCTGAGTAGGAGTCTCACTTCACTCTGTCACCCAGACTGGAGTGCAGTAGCACGTCAAGGCCACCGCAACCTTGGCATTCTGGGCTCAGGTGATCCTTCTGCTTCAGCCTTCCAAGTAGCTGGAACTACAGGTGCACACCACCACACTTGGCTAATTTTTTTATTTATTGTAGGGACGAGGTCTCACCATGTCACCCAAGTTGGTCTCGAACTCCTGGGCTCAGGCAATCCTCTTGCCTCAGCCTCCCAAAGTGCTTGGGATTACAGCCATACCTGACGAGGCAAGTTTCTTAGAGTGTCTGTGACAGTCGTCTCTTAGTTAGATGGGAACAGATCTTTCTCTCATGGGTTACTAAGGTCTTATATGAGTTAGTACATTTAAATCATGTAGAATAACGCCTAGCCCATGGGAAATGCCCTACATCTTTACTCATTGCTTGGTTTTTAGTCCCTGATCTTTGTGTAAAGCCACTGTGGATGTTGTCCTCTCTGAAGACCTCACTCTTGCTCCAGCTCATCTAAATACTGAATATCGTTTTGTGTGTCAAAAATAGTATCTTGGACTGGGCGTAATCCCAGCCCTTTGGGAGGCTGAGGTGAGAGGATTGCCTGAGCCCGTGGGTTTGAGACCAGCCTGGGTAACTTGGCGAGACCTCATCTCTACAATAAATCAAAAAAAGTTAGCCGGGCATGGTGGCACATGCCTGTAGTTTCAGCTACTTGGAAAGCTGAGGTGAAAGGATCGTCTGAGCCTTCCAAGACTCAGAAAAAACCCTATAGTGGCTCAACAGCAGTATTGAACAGGCAGAAGACTTGATCAACAAAACTGAAGATTGAGCAACTGAAAATACCTAATTTCAGAAGCACAAATAAAAACAAATGAAGAGGTGAGGCATGGTGGCTCACATCTGTAAATCCCAGCCCTTTGGGAGGCTGAGGCAGGAGGACTGCTTGAGCCCAGGAGTTTGAGACTAGTATGGGCAACACAGAGAGACATAATCTATACAAAAAATAAAAATAAATAAAAATAGCCAGCTACCATGGTGTGTACCTATAGTCCCAGTTACTCAGGAGACTGAAGAGAGAGAATTGCTTGAGCCCAGGAAGTCAAGGCTGTGGTGGCTGTGAGCGTGCCACTGCACTCCAGCCTTAGCGACAGAGTGAGACTCCAACAAAAAAAAAAAAAAAACAGTATCTTGACACTTCTGTAGAGATAATCCTGCATTGATTTTTTTTATCTGTATATTTCTTGTATTGCCCACAAAAATAAAAAAGTCATACTTATTTACAGGGTGTCATAACCGTTTATTGAGAAGTATAATAAAATATTATTAGGGAAACATAATATGCTCAAAAATACCTTACTTGAATTTGTGAGAACTTTTGCTTTAATGGGTTCAGTTCTTCCACCTCTCTTCTGTTCTGATTTTGTGTAAAGATAAGTACTCCTTCCATAACCTTTCAGTTAAAATGTGTTTTCATTTCAGGATCTGTTGACATTCAGGGATATAGCCATAGAATTCTCTCAGGAGGAGTGGACATGCCTGGACCCTGCTCAGAGGACTTTGTACAGGGATGTGATGTTGGAGAATTACAGGAACCTGGTTTCCCTGGGTGAGAATAACGTCCCTCCCGAAGGCATGATGTGCCGTTGCGTACCTTTGTGTTTTCCCTTGTTGCTTCTTGGGACCCCCATCCTTGCTTGACTAAAATGAAGCTTTATTGATTCTGAAATGAAGAGCTTCATAAATCAGCATCTGGACTTTAACTGACCCCTTTGTTTGGATGTTCTGCATTCTTCATGATACCTGAGGTGGTTCCAGAACTAAGTACACGTAAAACCTTATGGCAGACTTTTAAAATATCCAGTTCCCTGTCCTCTACCCTGGTGCTTGTGATTCAGTAGTTCTTGGAAGAGAGCTGGATATCTGCCTGTTACAGTGTTCCTACGTTTCAGAAGGAGGCAGTCAGTGGATAAATTGTGGGATATTTTCCAAGATCCATCTGTGCTGTCCTCTCTCCTACCTTAACACTGGGTTGAGATTCTGTCAAGGCCCCAGCACATCATGTTATTTTCTTTTTATGAGCAGGAATCTCTTTTTCTGACCTTCCTGTTATCTCCATGTTGGAGCAAGAAAGAGAGCCCTGGACTGTGGAGAGTGAAATGAAAATAGCAAAAAATCCAGATGGCTGGGAATGTATCAAAGGTGTGAACAGAGGTAAGAGCACAGATGAGCAGAGCTGCAGCTGCACCATTGCATAGTGTTTGGGAAACTCTCTGTGAGTGGGAGACTTCTGTGGGAAAATGAGAGTTTAAATCCTGTGAGATCTGAATGGAAATCTTTGTCACTCTGTCCATGTGACAGTTTGTCCTGTTGCCCTTTAGTGGTGCTGCAGCTCAAACAGAGACGAAGTCATTATCATGATGGACAATGCTCTGCTATCTGGCTTCTGTGAACTCTTTGGTCCCTTGACTCTGAGGAGCACATGGAGACCTGTGTCAAAGGGGTCTCTTTCCCCCATGGTCTCTCCTTGTGTACTTGATTCCATCTGATGCTCAGTCTCTGTTCATATAGATCAGAACTGAAACCTCCACAGACCTTTCCCCTTGATCCATTCAGGTTCTGCCCAGACCTTGGAAGACCTAATCAGGAGACGGAGAAGCATTGTCTGCTCTTGCTTTGTGTCTGGGTCCCAGAACCTCCTTGGATCTATCTTCAGCCTTTTCTGCCTGTTAGGTCTGTTTGAGATAAGAAAAAAAGGCTCACACCTATAATCCCAGCACTTTGGGAGGCTGAGGCAGGCAGATTGCTTGAGCCTAGGAGTGCAAGACCAGCCTGGGCAACATAGCAAAACCTCGTTTCTACAAAAAATCAAAAAATTAGCCAGGTGTTGTGGCATGTGCCTGTAGTTCCAGTTACTCAGGAGGCTGAGGTGGGAGGATCATCTGAGCCCAGAAGGTCAAGGCTGTGGTGAGCCATGATCATGCCACTGCATTCTAGCCTCGATGACAGAGTGAGACTCCAACTAAAAAAAAACTCGTAATACAAATAATAATAAATAAGAAAAAAAACAAAGTGTTTTTCCTACTCTCACATGCCACTCAACATAGAATGCTCCACTTCTGGTCACCAAAATGTGGGGATTTTCACCACCAACAACCAAATCTTGAGTGGACACCACCTGTTTGTCCTATAGTTCAATTTAGTTCTGACTCCATCTACCTGGAGTTGGAGTCAGATTCCACAGGTTAAAATTTGAGTCCAGGTTGGGTAGGGTGGCTCACAGGCACACACCTGTGGCTCCAGCTACTTGGAAGGCTGAGGAGGAAGGATTGTATGAGCCCAGCAGGTCGAGGCTGTGGTGGCTATGAACATGCCACTGCACTCCAGCCTGGGCGATGGAGTGAGACTCCAACTCAGAAAAAAAAAATTGTGATTATAGTATCAGTATAACAATCAAGTTTGTGTCCAGTTCTTCCATTTGAAGAAGTCCTATTAGCATTTCTTGTAGTACAGATCTGGTAATAATAAATTTTCTCAGCTTTTGTTTATCTTGGACAGTCTTTATCTCTCTTTCATTTCTGAAGGATATCTTTGCTGGATATGGTATTGTTGGTTGACAATTCTTCCTTCAGCAATGTGTGTATTATCCAACTTCTTTCTGGCCAGTAAGGTGTCTGCTGAGAATTCTGCTTCTTGGCATATAGGACCTCCCTTGCGTTATTTGTGGTTTTCTCTCATTGCTTTCAGAATTCTCTTTTTCTTTGACTTTTGAGATTTCATTACAATATATCTGGGGCATTCTTATTTGGGTTGACTCTGATTAGTGACTTTTGACCTTCCTGTACTTGGATATTTATATCTTTCTTCAGGTTTGGAAAGTTTTCTCTTATTCTGTAAATAATCTTTGTATACCTTTGTCTTTCTCGGTTATCTCTTTAACTTCAGTAACCCAAATATTTGCTCATTTGATGTTTTCCCATAGATCCTGTAAGCTTTGTTCATTTCTTTTCATTTTTGTTTCTTTTTTTCTGACTCTATTTTTTAGTCTGTCTTCATACTTATTGATTCTTTTATCTGTTTCATCAGTTCCTAGTCTGTCTTCATACTTACTGATTCTTTTATCTGTTTTCATCAGTTCCGCTGTTGATGCTTTCTTTTTTTTTTTTCATTTTATTCGTTGTATTTTTCAGCTCCAGGATTTCCATTTGACTTTTAAAAATTAAACTTCTCTGAGCAATTTTCAAATTGTTTATGCTTTGTCGAAGTTTTTAATGAGTGTATTAATTTGCCATGTTTTGTTGAATTTTACTGAGCTTCCTTAAAACAGCTATTTTGAAGTCTTTGAGGACCATCTATCTTTATCACTTTAGGGTTAGTTCTTGGCACTTTGTTTATTTATTTATTTATTTTTTATTTTGAGTTGGAGTCTCACTCTGTCCCTCAGACTGGAGTGCAGTGGCCACTCCCAGCCACCGCAGCCTCGACCTGCTGGGCTCCGGTGATCCTTCCGCCTCAGCCTTCCAAGTAGCTGGAACTACAGGCGCGTGCTACCATGCCTGGCTAATTTTTTTGATTTATTCTAGAGATGAGGTCTTGCCAGGTTGCCCAGGCGGGTCTCGAACCCACAGGCTCAGGCAATTCACTCACCTCGGCCTCCCAAAGCGTGGGATTACAGGCTGAGCCACTGAGCCCTGCAATTCCCTAGTCCCTCTTGCTGCAACTGGGGACTCAGGCCTCTGGCTAGCATTCCTACAAAGTCCCATTACCCTCCTTGGGTCTTCCCCAGGTCCATCTGGGACAGAAAGCTATGTCAAGCTCAGAACCCTCATGTACTTTATTTTGTCAGTTTGGTGAAGTCATGAAGGCTTGTGGCAGTATGACAATGTCTGAGCACTGAACAATTAGATATTTATTTTAGTCTTGACAGACGGGCTTTGTTTGAACCTGTCCTTCTTAGGAGTGCCTCCAGGGATTCTAAACAGACTGACTTTTGTGTTCCTGAGGACACTCTAAGCTCAGACTTGCTGTGAGCCCTATGAGGGTTCTGAGCTTGACATAGCTTTCTGTGCCAGATGGACCTGGGGAAGACCCAAGGAGGGTAATGGGACTTTGTAGGAATGCTAGCCAGAGGCCTGAGTCCCCAGTTGCAGCAAGAGGGACTAGAGTTGAGAATGAGACCTTTTGGAACCCACTGTGAAAAGGAGGCTGGTTGACCCATCTTGTTGACTTAGAAGATGTAGGTCACCTAGCAGGTCCCTGCACCTCTGTGGTAGCTTCTTAACTACAACAGGAAGGGCTGGAGTTGATATTGGGCCCCTTCACATTCTGTTGTACATAGAGGCTGGAGAGCCCAGTCTTGCTGACTTAGAGGAGATGTGTCTCCCAGCAGAACCTGCATGGAAAAGATTGTTCTCTGATTGCAGAAAGTGTGACATGAGCTGATACTGGATCCCATCAGAATCTGCCAGACACAGTAGTTGGCAAGCTCATACATGAGGCTGAGATTTCTAGGCTATGAACTATGGGCAGGTCTCCCTCTGGGTCCTTGTTCCAGCAACTGAGCTGGGACCTGAGGTGAGGAAGTCTGCAACAGAGTCACAGGGCTCCCATCTCCTGGTGCATGGCCCTCCTCCCCAAGTGTGTTCATATGGCCCTCTCGTAGGGACACCAGTCATTAGATTTAGGGACCACATACTTCAGTGTGGCCTTATCTTTTTTTTGTTTTGTTTTTTCAGTTGGGGTCTCATTCTGTTGTCCAGGCTGGAGTGCAGTGGCACAGTCTTTGCTAACTGCAGCCTCATTCTCCTGGGCTCAGGTGATCCTTTTGCCTCAGCCTTCTGAGTAGCTGGGACTACAGGCATGTGCCACCATGCCTGGCTAATTTTTTGTAGAGACAAGACTTTGCAATGTTGCCTAGGTTTGTCTTGAACTCCTGGGCTCAAGCAGTACTTCTGCTTCAGTCTCTCAAAGTGCTGGGCTTACAGCCAGGAACCACGATGTTTAGCCCCTTAAAATTCTCATATGCCAAAAATTTTAAATTTCTTTTGAAAATAAATATTATTTTCTGTTATAGTCAGTGAGGTTTTTAATTTCACTAATGGGATCACAGCCAGACCTTACCAACAACAGCTTCCTGCTAACATATTTCTACCCACTCAGCCAAGCGATCACCATTCTGCACCATGTTCTCCCAACATTGCTGTTCTCTTGATAAAGTTTCATTGTGTGTCTGTGTGTACAGAATGAACTCCTCCATTTTCTCTTTATGGCCATATTCACATATTTGCTTCCAGGTCCTGCTAAGAGCATTTCTGTATGTAATCTAGAATTTATAGGTAGGATTTGTTGAATATATGCCTACGAATAGGACTCATAGGTCATCTAGCTTGATACATTTTATAGCATTTATTGTAAACCTGCTTTCATCCCACATCTCATACTGCCTGTTTTAAAAAATTCTTCCATTTTTGCCCCACACCTACAATTTTACTCTTATAGTTAAGAATGTGATAGTATTATACGTTTTTTTTTTTTTGGTGGCAAGCTCAGGGCAACCCCAGTGTCGACCTGCTGGGCTCAGATGATCCTTCCACCTCAGCCTTCCAAGTAGCTGGAACTACAGGCACGCGCTACCACACCTGGTTAATTTTTTGATGTATTGTAGAGATGAGGTCTTGCCAAGTTGCCCAGGCTGTTCTCGAACCCGTGGGCTCAGGCCATCCCTTCACCTCAGCCTCCCAAATTGCTGGGATTACAGGCTTGAGCCACCACACCTGGCCTATACTCTTCACTAAATCAATTCCTCTTTTCTACCAAGATCAAAATTTTAACTGATATCGTCCAATTATATTTCTATCGATTTGCAAGCACACTGTCTGCTCCTGCATGCCTATTTTAAAGCCATTACTTACTATTATAATTTGTGAGGGCTTTTTAATTTTAAGTTCATTTATATGATCAAGGGCAGACCTTGGCAACAGACTCCTACTTGTTTTGTTTTCCCAAACACTATCTTCCCACTCAGCCAGGGGTTTATCCTTCAGCACACATGGTCTTTGTTCATTGTTTTCTTCATTTCACTCTTATCTTTCTTCTGTCCTTCACCTTCTCTCACGTGGCTCCTGGATCTGGGTAGACTATATGTTCACATCTTAACATACTAATTTTTGTCTTCCTGACCCCTCCAATTTCCACAGAACCCCTTTACCACTCAAGCTACTCCCTAGCAATGTAGGGAGACCATGGTGCAAGGGAAATACACTTGCTCACTTACTGGATAGCTTTCACAGGACAGTTTAAATCTGTATGTGCATGGATTGGGTGATGACTCACTCATACACCATTATTTATGAAGGATGACTGAGCAAAACAATTAGCAACAAAGTTCAGTTCTTGTATCTCCCTTGACCTTTGCTTTCCTATGCTTTTATTTGGTGTCTTGTTTTCTGTACCACCTGAATAGCATCCGTTATTTATTTATTTATTTAATTTATTTTTATTTTATATTTTATTTTTGATGTGTGGTACAATTCAGAATTAGGTATATGAGTGGACATCATACAGGTAGTTTGGGCCTCCCTTTGGTCCCCACTTTGCCTGGTTTGAGATCAGGTGCCTTTACTGATGTTGTGCCCCCCCTGCCTCCCCACTTCCTCCCCACCGTGGCAGTATCCCCACTACTGCCAATCTCTAGTGTCCACTCTTAAGAACATATCTGGGCCTGCAGGCTCAGGATGAAATCTGTGTAAATTGGGGTTAGATATAGAAACACTGTGCACCTGCTGCCTTTATTTGAAAATAATAATTTATCCCAAGTTTTTTTTTCTTTAAGAAGTTGGTGTTGGCAGATGGCTAAGAATCTTGCATGTTTTTTAAAGACTGAAAATTTTATTTAATAAGATTTAATGACCTTGGTGTAATATTATGTATTTCAATAGGAGATATTGATGAATCACCTGCAATTATTTGGAAATCTATTTTTTATATCTCATAGGTATCTCTCCGATATGTGTGATGAAGGAATTACCACCAAAAGAGAGCAGCAATACAGGAGGAGTGTTCCAAACAGTGATGTTGGAAAGACATAAAAATCATGACATGAAAGATTTTTACTTCAGGGAAATCCAGAAAAATATACATGATTCTGAGAGGCTGTGGAGACATGATGAAAGACATTACCAAGGGCTGTGTGTGACCTCTGAAGAAAGCCTCATTGGAAGAAGAGATCGGCATGGTAGAAGGGATGCAAGAAACAAGCTTATTAAAAATCAGCTTGGGCTAAGCTTTCAGACACATCTACCAGAACTACAGCTATTTCAAGTTCAAGGGGAAATATATGAATGCAATCTTGTTGAGAAATCTATCAACAATGGTTCCTTAGTTTCCCCCAAAAATATTTCTTCTGCCAAAACCCACATTTCTCATAAATATGAGTATGATCTTATGGATTCTTTATTTGCACAAAAAGAGAAAGCAAATGTTGGGGCAGAACATTACAAATGCAGTAAATGTGACCAGGCCTTCAATCAAACCTTACATTTTACTATACATCAGATAATTCATACTGAAGAGAAGCAATTTAAATGTGATACATGTGGCAAGGTCTTCAATAAAAAATCAAACCTTGCAAGTCATCGGAGAATTCACACTGGAGAGAAACCTTACAAATGTAATGAATGTGGCAAAGTCTTCAATAATATTTCACATCTGGCACAACATCAGAGAATTCATACTGGAGAGAAACCTTACAAATGTAATGACTGTGGCAAAGACTTCAGTCAAATTTCGCACCTTGCACAACATCGAAGAATTCATACTGGGGAGAAACCTTACAAATGTGATGAATGTGGAAAGGTATTTCATCAAATTTCACACCTTGCACAACATCGGACAATTCATACTGGAGAGAAACCTTACAAGTGTCATGAATGTGGAAAGGTGTTCAGTCGCAACTCTTACCTTGTACAACATCTGATCATTCATACTGGAGAGAAACCTTATAAATGTAACGAATGTGGCAAGGTCTTCAATCATATTTCACACCTTGCACAACATCGGAGAATTCATACTGGGGAGAAACCTAACAAATGTTATGAATGTGACAAGGTCTTCAGTCACAAGTCATCCCTAGCAAATCATTGGAGAATTCATACTGGAGAGAAACCGTACAAGTGTAATGAATGTGGCAAGGTGTTCAGTCGCAATTCATACCTTGCACAACATCTGATAATTCATACTGGTGAGAAACCGTATAAATGTAATGAATGTGACAAGATGTTCAGTCAGAATTCACACCTTGCAAATCATCGGAGAATCCATACCGGAGAGAAACCTTACAAATGTAATGAATGTAGCAAAGTCTTCAGTCAAAATTCGTATCTTGTATGCCATCGGAGAATTCATACTGGAGAGAAACCTTACAAATGTAATGAATGTGGGAAAGTTTTTAGTCTAAACTCATCTTTAGCACATCATCGGAGAATTCATACTGGAGAGAAACCTTACAAATGTAATGAGTGTGGCAAAACTTTTAGTGTGCGTTCAAGCCTTAATAACCATTATGTTATCCATACTGGAGAGAAACCTTTCAAATGTCATGAATGTGGCAAGTTCTTCAGTGACAGTTCATACCTTGCACGTCATCAGAGATTTCACGCTGGACAGAAACCTAACACATGCAATTAATATGGCAAAGTGTTAAATCAGCATTAGAGCCTTGCAAGAGATGGAGAATTCATAGTTCAGAGAAACTTTACAAGCGTAATGAATGTGGGAAAGCCTTTAATTTCTGTTCAAGGCTTAATTACCATCAGCTAATCCATAGTGGAGACAACCTTATGAATGTATATAATGTATTTAATATGGAAAAGCTTTAAAGTGAAAGTTTGACATCAAGATTTTCCAAATAATTCTTTATTTGTAGGCAGATAATTCCTTCTGAGCTAGGTGCAGTGGCTTAAGTCTGTAATCCTAGCATTTTGGGAGGCCGAGGTGAGAGGATTGCCTGAGCTCAGGGGTTCGAGGTTCAAGACCAGCCTGGGCAACTTGACGAGACACATCTACCAGAACTACAGCAGTGCCTGGCCAAGGTGATGATTTTATATGTGTATACATATACACTGTGTGTCAATTGCCACAGTCAAATTAGTTAACAAATCCATCACTGCACTTATTCTGTGTGTTGGATAGGTAAGGACGCTTAAAATCTGCTCTCATAAATTTTCAAATTAACAATGCAGTACTTTTTATGACAGTCACCATGCAAGCAGGGTACCATGACTCACACCTGTAATCTCAGCACTTTGGGAAGCTAAGGCAGGAGGACTGCTTGAGCCTAAGAGTTCAAGACTAGCCTACGTAACATAGCAAGACCTTATCTCTACAAAATATTTAAAAAATCAGTAGTAAAAGCTACTTGGGAGGCTGAGGTGGGAGGATTGCCTGAGCCCAGGAGATCGAGTCTACAGTGAGCTGCAGTCATGCCACGGCATGTCAGCTTGGGTGACAGAGACCTTGACTCAAGCAAAACAATGATGCTGTATATTATGTCCTCAGAACTTATAACTGATAGTTTGTACCCTTTCAGAATGACATCCTTAAGCACATTGCATTTCAGTGTCACCTAGGTGAAACCACAACAATCAAAGTGAGAGCTACATTAAATTGGAAGCCATCATGAATTGGTACAGAGTCTAAGACCTTATTTCTCTTTAGCAGCTCAGACCGTTCCTCAGAAAGTTTTCCTGCTTCCTCTGTCTTAGGCACTGGTTCAATCCAGAAGAATCCCTTTTTCTGACATGAACACATAGCCACTCTTGATAGGGGTTCCCCCCCAGACTCTGCCACTCAGACTGAAATAAAAATACTCATCAGCTTTTTATCTTTGCTGGGATGGCAAGCTCTGTGTCACGGTCACTACAGCCGGTATGTATGTGGGAGAGGGGCAGCCAGACCCTTAGATGTGGGTTTGGGATTCTGTGACTTCACCTCCCCCGGGAATTGCAATTATCATTTTACTTGCAGCAGCAAAGGGCATGCAGGCTTGGGAGCTGAGAACATTTCTGAAAACTTTTTTCCCAGTTGCCAATTACCAAAAACAATTAGACGTTTCTATCTAGGCTCTCCTAAGACACTATTAGATCATTTGTAGAGGCTCTTTGTCATGATCCCTGGAGGCAGACATGGAGGGAGCAGGAAATTCTGAGGCCTGACATGTGAAGGACTGGCAGTGAGGTATGTATGTCTCATTGTATTATTTGCTTCTCTGACGTTTTTCACTCAAAGTCTAGTTCTTTTCTGATAATCATTTCAGTTATTAGTAGAGAACTGGAATATGACAAAAATACCTGAAAAGGATTTTCAAAGAAATACAAGTAAAAATATAACATGATGCCGATAATTTACACTGGAAATCATTGGACCAGTTTGCACAATTCAAAGCCAGTTCGTCTCATTTTCACAATTCAATGTCAATGAATATGGAAATTGTATAAGAAAATATACTTTACCGTTATTGACCTCTATTAGTTACAGGAAGTAGACACAGAGCAATATCCTCAGAAGAAAAAGTGAGTAAGCCTGAAAGAGTCTCTTATAAATAATAGTACCAGGATCAGATAACAGGCAATTCTGTCAGAGGAGCTGGGTGCCATGGTTCACTCATGCAATCCCAGTACTTTGGGAATCTGAGGTGGGAAGAACACTTGAGGCTGGGAGTTCAAGACCAACTAGGGCAACAGAGCAAAACTCCATCTTTACATACATTTAAAAAAAAAAAAACTACCCTGCCATGGTGGCTCATGCCTGTGGTCTCAGTTACTTGGGAGGCTGAGGCAGGAGGATCACTTAAGCACAGCTTTGAGTCTGCAGTGAAGCATGATTGCACCACTGCACTCTAGCTTGTCTCAATAATAATAGTAATAACAACTCAGTCTCTAGCACGCTAGTATTAATCTATGATATTACATGCTGCAGAATAATTACAAGTCAAAATATGTTTGACTTACAAACAATGAATGTAACAAATCATTTAGCATGTGTTCAAGGCTGGCAATATCCATCAGGTAATTCATAATACAGAGAAACCTTACAAATGTAATGAGTGTGGCAATATCTTCAGTCAACATTCTCACCTTGCAAATCACAGAATCCATACTGGGAGGAGAGACAAAAAAAAAAATGTATGTAACAAGGTCTTTACTCACAAATCATACCTTACACAGCATGAGATCATTTATTTGTGAGAGTCTTTACAATTCGGATATTTACTCATGACAGATATACGTCAAAGGTGCAAGGATGTTTGAAAATTGTCAGCTGCATTTAGGTTATAAAATTTTTTTTTTTCTTTTTTTTTTGGCAACCGTCTCGGGTCCCCTCCTGCTCTGGGAGCTTTTCTGTCCTCAATAAATCTTGCTTTCCAAAAAAAAAATTAATTTTTTTTTCCTTGTTCAGTGGCTCATGCCTATAATCTCAGCACTTTGGGAGGCAAAGGTGAGAGGACTGCCTGAGCCCACAGGTTCGAGACCAGCCTGGGCAATATGGCAAGACCTTGTCTCTACAATAAATCAAAAAATTAATTGGGTGTGGTGGCATGCGCCTGTGGTTCCAGCTACTTGGAAGGATTGCTTGAGGACAGCAGCAGGTCGAGGCTGTGATGACCATGAACATATCATCACACTCCAGCCTGGGTGACAGAGTGAGACTATAACTAAAAAATAATTTTTTGGATTTTTTTAAAAGTCTACTTTGCTCTGTGTGACTTTCTACCTGAACTTTGAAATATCTTGATGTGCCTTTTCCTTCAGGCCTTTCAACGTGGTCTTTGGGAAAGAATCAATAGAATGCCAGGGCTGACTTCATTAGGTGACAATCATTTCTATCCAATTTCCTGGAAGGACACTGCCTTGGTTTTTGTTTTTTTGCATTTGTTTTTGAGTTGGAGTCTCACAGTGTCACCCAGGCTGGAATGCAGTGGCACAATCATGACTCACTATAGCCTCGACCTCCTCGGCTCAAGCAATTCTTCTGCTAAATTTTATGTGTGTGTGTGTCAGTTTCACAGTCACCACAGCCTTGACCTGCTAAGCTCAGGCGATCCTTCTGCCTCAGCCTCCTGAGTAGCTGGGACTATAGGCATGCGCCACCACACCCAGGGAGTTTTTGAATTTTTGGTAGTTGAGGTCTCATTAAGTTGCCTAGACTGGCCTCAGACTTCCTCTTGCCTCAGTTTTCCAAAATGCCAGAATTATAGGCATGGGCCACCATGACCCCCCCCCCCCTTTTGACATTTCCTTTTGGGATTAAATAGTCCAATTCAGACAGCACGAAGGTAGGCAGGGAAGTGTAAAACCACGATGGTAGTCATCATGCCGATTGTATTCAGTGCACTCTTTTCCTAGCCAGAAGGGCACAGTAGGTAATAGGAAAGAAATGTTCTACCAGCTAAACATGACCTTAGGATGTGGGGATTTTTATGGGAAGAGAGAAATAGATCGCTAGGGACTGAGTATGCAGTAGAAATAAAGCAGGGGAAATGGTGGCCACCTTCTCTATTGAATGACAATAGCTACTGTTTGGCAAAGATTGTCAAAAAATTAGTCTTATTTTTGAAACAGAAGAAAACAGGTATATCAGAGTAATCAAAACTACCAGCAAACCTTTTTTTTTTTTTTTTTTTTTTTTTGAGTTGGAGTCTTATTCTTGTTGCCCAGGCTGGAGTGCAGTGGCACGCTCACGGCCACTCTAGTGTCGACCTACTGGGTTCCGGTGATCCTTCCGCCTCAGCCTTCCAAGTAGCTGGAACTATAGGCACATGCCAGAATGCCCAGCTAGCAAACCATATTCTTGAGCAGGACTCACATTTAACTGGGAGTCCTATAATTTGCAACTGTTTTATTCCGAATGTATATAATTCTCATGTTTTAAGTAAAACAATTTAAATTTCCCTATTAATGAATCACGTTTTCTAACAACATTGTTTTTTCCCATCTCAGAAGACTATAGCAGACAATAATAATGCTGTTAAGATTTTGAGGTTGAAGCATCTAGAACAATTGTGTGTGTGAAGTCAAACACTTGGGTCTATACACTTAGGTAAGTATGATTTTGGATAATCAGACTTAGTACTTGATTTATTCTCTGTATATTTTGACTTAGGCTGCTTATGTCAGTACATTGAAAAGCCCATAGCAGATCATTGCTTCAACACAGGAGTTCAAGACCAGCCTGGACAACATAGTGAGACTTTCTCTCTACAAAAAATAAACAAACTACCCAGGCTTGGTGGCACACACCTGAAGTCCCAGCAACTAGGAAGGCTGATATGAGAGGACTGCTTGAGCCTGGGAGGTCGGGGCTACAGTGAGCCAGGACCATGCCACTGCACTCTAGCCAGGGTGACAAAGTGAGACCCTGTTTCAGGAGGAAAAAAAAAAAAGTAAAAATCTCATAGCATGGTATCTTCAGACTCCTGCACCCTCAAATGTGCATTGCTGTTGATGAGCATGCACTATACCATGTTTTTCTTTTTTTTAATAGCATAGGAAATATACTTCACTTAAAAGTAAGAGACAGAGAGAGAGAGAGAGAGAGAGAGAGAGAGAGAGAGAGAATTCACTTCCCCAAGGAAGGGAAGGGAGCCAAAGCCAGGAAACATGCCCTGGCCATAGCTCAAGGAGCACATTGCCACACCACAGTTTAACAAAGCAATGGCCATAATATTGTATTTCTACATGCCTCTTTCTTGTGTGCCACATAAGACCCATGTCACACACCTTTATTTTTCATGAAGCAAATACAGTAACATGAAAAATACTATGAAAAGCATGGGGTTAAAGGAAAAAATACTGTAACACAATCTTTGTCCTTGTAGTGCTTTGTGAACTAATTTGTCAAGACTAATGTTCATGAATTTTCTTTTAAAAATGACCACATCGAATAAAAAATTTGTTTTGGCAGATTTAAGTAGGAACATCATATAGTCACCCTTATAACATTTTGAATAATTTGAACTTTTGGCCACTCTTCTGGAATTTGATTGAACTTCACCTAAAGTGTGGATACGAAGAATGGTGATGCCATACACTAAGGTTGTATGAGACTGTTTATTACATAATGAGGCTTAAAGCAGGGTAGACCTCCCCAGCCGGTCAAAACATGTCCCTGGAGAACTGAGATAGGTGACTGGCTTGGGGCATTGTGATTGTTGTTAAAGAGTGGGGCTGGGCTGGAAGTAGCTCCTTTTTTTTTTTTTTTTTGAGTCGGAATCTCACTCTTGCCCAGGCTGGAGTGCAGTGGCACACTCATTTTCACTGCGTCTCCCAAATAGCTGGAACTACAGGCGTGTGCCACCATGACCAGCTAATTTTCTGATTTGTTGTAGAGATGAGGTCTTACCAAGTTGCCCAGGCTGGTCTTGAATCCGTGAGCTCAGGCAATCCTTTCACCTCAGCCTCCCAAAGTGCTGGGATTATAGGCATGTGCCACCTACAGAAATAGCTTCTTGAAGCTTGAATTTACAGCTGGTACCAAAGGAGAGAGCCCTCAAGCTTTATCATCAGCTTGACCACATGAGCTGAAGAGGAAATGACTGAGTGCAGAGGGCCAGGTGCTGTGGCTCATGTATGTAATCTCAGCAGGGGAGAGGCAGTGACAGTGGGAGTGGGAGGAGAAGAATATGAGAATACAGGTCCACAGTTCCATGATTTTTTTTTTTTTTTGAGTTTAAGTCTCCACTCTGTCGCCCAGGCTGGAGTACAGTGACATGCTCACAGCCACCACAGCCTCAATCCTTCCACCTCAGCCTTTCAAGTAGCTGGAACCACAGGTGTGCGCCACCACACCCAGCAAATTTTTTAAATTTGGCGAGGTCTCACGAAGTTGCCCAGGCTGGTTTCGAAACCCTGAACTCAAGCAATCCTCTTGCCTCGGACTCCCAAAGTGCTGGGACTACAAGCTTGAGCCACTGCGCCCAGCCTCTGTGATTCTTCTTGAATCTCCATGAGATAATTTTTTCCAGAGCCCATCTTTGATGGACTTTGATCTTTGACTTTCCTTTGATCTGTAGAGCATGTCCATCTTCAAACTTAGCAAGACAACATCATGAAATCAACTTATCTCTACCCCTCTGACTTCATTAGTCATCACCTTCTCCATCACTCAAAGTCCACTTGTACCCTTCTGAAGTTCACCTATGTTTACACAGCTTTTACCAAATAATCAAGGATAATCTTAAGATCCTTAATTAAACACATCTGCAAACTCCCCTTTGACATGTCAAGTTAACAGGTTACAAGCATGAGGACATCCTTTGGGGAAGGTATTATTCAGCCTGCCACAATCATAACATCTGCTAATGAGTACACTAATACTTCCTTTCTTCAGGCCGGGTGCGATGGCTCAAGCCTGTAATCCCAGCACTTTGGGAGGTTGAGGCTAGAGGATTACCTGAATCCAGGGATTCAAGACCAGCCCGGGCAAACTGGCAAGACCTCCTCTCTACAATCAATCAAAAAATTAGCTGGGCATGGTGGCACATGCCTGTAGTTCCAGCTACTTGAAAGGCTGAGGCGAAAGGATCGCCTGAGCCCAGCAGGTTGAGACCACAGTGGCCTCAATCCTGGCATGCCACTACACTCCAGCATAGGCGACACAGACTCCAACGCAAAAGAAAAAAAAAAAATAGTAGGTGATAAAAATCGATGACCTTACTTTGTCCACAACCCCAGGGCAGTCATTATGTATGACTCTTGCTGCAAGATTTTGTAGGTACTCTTCAAGTACAGGAAGCTTCCCACCATACTGTTTTCCATACTGGCTACACAATTTTATATTCCCACCAACCAAATGTACAAAAAATATAATTTAGCTACAACCTTGATTGGTGACCAACTTGTCTGAGACCAGTGAGACACAACACCTACATATACACACAGTAAATTACGTGGAGTTATAACTCGCAGTAGGCCATAAGGGACAACAGATGCCTAGGGTTCATTGAGCATTCCTCCTGAGGCTCGGAAAATTACCCAAGGCAGATGGAATTCAATCTATGTGTTCACCACAGCTGAGGTTCTATGCCCCTAGCGATGCATAAAACATTGTCCAAGTGCAATGGACATTCTGTTTCAGGGCAGCGGGGAACCAATAGCAGACCCTGGGCTGTTCTAGTCAGTCTCTTCCTCTCAGGATGTTGCATTTCCAGAACTACAAATGAGAAAGCAGGGAGAACTGGGCTGGTTTAACTCCACCTTGGAAAACTGTCTTGCAGTTTCCCACTACCAGCCCAGACAGCTCCACTGACCACCCCTCCCTGGGATCTGGAGGCAGAAGTCTGTCTCATGAGATGGATGTAACATGTTGGCTGACACAATCTCAGTGCAATATTGAGCCATAGCCTTACATATCACTAGGGTTGGAACTACCTCAAGCAGGCCTGCCTGGGGCAGTGACCTAGTGACTTAGGTTAGAAGTTGGTAATTGAAGTCAAAGGTCTCGTCTGTCTGCAGTCAGTGGACCTGCTTCTGGGTCTCCTGCACTTGTGTTTCAATAAAACCCAAGGTAACTATCCAAATACAGCAAGATGTGTTGGCAGTCACACATACTCCTACCACTTAGGCTAAAAGTCCAGAGCAATTCTGTTGTCTAAAAACAATCTTCCCAAGTAAGCTGAAGGAAGTCCACTGGGCTGCCAAGACAGTAGTCATAGGGAATATTCCCCATAGTTCTTAATTTTTTTTTTTTAGTTGGGGGGGGGTCTCACTCTGTAGCCCCAGCTGGAGTGCAGTGGTTATGATCACAGCTCATCACACCATCAAACCCCTTATCCTCCCAAGCAGCTGGGACTACACATGCGTGCCACCATGCCTAGCTATTATTTTTCTTTTTTTTGTAAAGATGAGGTCTTATGTTACCTAGGCTGGTCTCAAACTCCTGGACTCAAGCTGTCCTCCTGCCCGAGCCTTCCAAAGTGCTGGGATTACAGACACAAGCCACTACACTTGGCCTATTTTTTAAATTAAGGAATACAGTTGTTATAGACATGACACACTACAGTAAAAATGACACCACAGTATAAATGACACACTACAGTATAAACCTAACTTTTTAATGTACTGGTAAACCAAAAATCCATGTGACTCACTTTATTGCAATATTCACTTTATTGCAGTGGCCTGGAAGCAAACATGCAATATTTCTAAAGTATGCTTGTACACCCAAAGTTCACTTAAGTGTTATTCATAGGTAATACTGGCCTATGAAATAACTCCGCAGACATAACAGAAATTTACAATTGCAGTTATATATGAAGACGAATCATTTATAAAAATGACAAGATATGATAGCAACAATAAAATACAGATGTTGAGTAGTTGAGAAACAGAAAATAACTAATCCGGTTAGCACTAGGGCCAGGACTTGTCTTTGCAGCCAGACAACATGAATTCAATACTAAATCAGTCACTGATGTGATTAGATCAGTCTTTGAATGTGTTTCATCCTAGGTGTTCTCATCTGTGAAATGAGACTACCATCAATACCTATTCCAAAGAGGTAAGAACTCGAAATCGATTATCATCAATTATTATGTGATTTTCACCTCAAGTTTAATTGATATGAAGAAATGTAAAAGTACAATAAATCATTAAAGGAAAATTTATTAGATATTTCTGGAGGGTAACAAATCAAGAGGAAAAATTTTTTTTTTTTTTTGAGTTGGAGTCTCACTCTGTCACCCAGACTGGAGTGCAGTGGCCACTCCCGGCCACCGCAGCCTCGACCTGTTGGGCTCCAGCGATCCTTCCGCCTCAGCCTTCCGAGTAGCCGGAATTACAGGCACGTGCTACCATGCCCAGCTGACTTTTTAAAAAATTTATTCTGGGCAACTTGGCGAGACCTCATCTCTACAGTAATTCAAAAAATAAAAAAAATAAAAAAAATAAAAAAATAAAAAAATAAAAAATTTATTGTAGAGATGAGGTCTCGCCAAGTTGGCCAGGCGGGTCTCGAACCCGTGGACTCAGGCAATCCACTCACCTCAGCCTCCCAAGGTGCGGGATTACAGGCTGAGCCACCGAGCCCCACTAGGAAAATATTCAATGTCAATTTCCATGGTAAAACACAGCACAAATGTTTCCTTGCAAGATTATCCAGCTCTGAATCCCAGACAGTGGGAAGTGGCAGAATGACCTCCAGGGATTAGGCAAAGGAGATTATATCCTTTACATACCTATAACTGCCACTTGGAGACTTTCTTATCTATTTTTTAAATTATATCTTCAGCTGGGCGTGGTGGCTTATGCCTGTAATCCTGGCACTTTAGGAGGTGGAATCAAGAGGATTGCCTGAGCCCACCAGTTTGAGACGAGCTAGGGCAACATGGCAGGACCTCATCTCTACAATAAAATCAAAAAATTAGGTGGACGTGGTGGCACATGCCTGTAATTCCAGTACTTGGAAAGCTGAGGCAGGATTTCCTGAGCCCTGTGGTGGCTGTGAGCATGCCACTGCACTCCAGCCTGGGTGACACAGTGAGACTTCAACTCAAAAAAAAATTATATTTTCGTTTACTTCTCATATATTGGTTAACCTCCACACAATTGAATTTCAAACACCTGATTTTGGTCAACTCCTATATTAAGAAACTTCCGTTTGCCATATTTTACTGTGATCAGTTCTTCCACTGAATTAAAAAAATTAAAAAAGCCAATTTTCATAATCATCGAGCACTTAGTTTGCATGAACCACTGACTTCTGTGCATGTTCACATCAGAAACTTTTGTCTCTGAACAGCACTTTCATTTATGTATCCCCTAAATTTGTCACAGGACTATCGCATGAAAGAAACTGACATTAAACATACCATCTACATTAGTGTATGGATGAAAAAAACCACAAAAGTTAAAGTAAACAAACAAACAAAAAAAGCCTGCAGTGACTCGTACTTATAATCCCAGCACTTTGGGAGGTGGCGGTGAGAGGATTCCCTGAATCCAGGGGTTCAAGACCAGCCTGGACAACTTTGTGAGACCACGTATCTACAACAAACCAAAAAATTAGCTGGGTGTGGCGGCACACACCAGTGGTTCCAGCTACTTGGAAGGATGAGGTGGCTGTGACCATGCTGCACTCCTACTCAAAAAAGAAAAAAAAGAAAAAAAAAAACAAGCCTGGGCAACATAATGAGCTCTGTCTCTACAAAAAATACAAAAAGTTAGCCAGGCAGAGTGGCGTGCACCTATATAGTTCCAGCTACTCGGGATGCTGAAGTGGAAGGACTGCCGGAGCCCAGGTCAAGGCTGCAATGCGCTGTGATCATGCCACTGCACTTCAACCTAGGCAACAATGAGACCCTGACTCAAAACCAAACTAAATGTATTCCTACAGTTGATAACGAGCCTTGTAACATATGAATACCATAATCAGAAGTTGAGACTTTTGGAAAACATATTTATTATCTAATAAACATTTCTACATGTCAAGTTGCACTGAACTATTGTTAAAATGTTAGGAAATTTATCTAAAGAGTATTCCAAAAACATTTTCAACAACCACATCATGAAATGGGACATATGTGTATGGCAGAAAAAGAATATGATATGGTATTAGCATGAAGAAAATTGCAGTTTTCCCAGAATCGGGAGTAAATAGTCTAAAGAGTCAGACTCCATTCTGTCGCCTAGGCTGGCGTGCAGTGGCACACTCACAGATACCACGGCCTCAACCTGCTGGGCTCAAGTGATCCTTACATCTCAGCCTTCCAAGTAGCTGGAACCACAGGCGTAAATCACCATGTCGAGGTGTTTTTTAAATTATTGTAGAGACGAGGCCTCACCATGTTGCTCAGGTTGATCTTAAAGTCCTGAGCTCAGGCAATCCTCTTGCCTCCACCTCCCAAAGTGCTGGGACTATAAGTATGAACCACTGCACCCAGTTCACAGTCCATTTTTTGATGCTGACTACTGACACCACTCCTTATTCCTATTTGGCCCTTCTGCAAAAGCTCATACTAAAATTGCCATCACTCCAGCCCCACAGTGTCACCAGCATGACAAAACCACTCATCACATTTCTTTGATCTCACAAGCCATTTTTGGACCAGCTTAGGAAGTCTAGTGTATCTTTGCCAAACATCTACAATGTATAATAATAATTCACATTATTATTCGGTGTCGGGTATTATCACTCTTGACAAACCAACCAAACTGAGAGTAGGGTTCAATGCAGCTTCAGTGGACACAGGTACAAATTACCAAAAATGTTAAATGAATAAATATATGAAGTTGCTAGTTTGTGTCCCCTCCCCCTCAAAAAACCTCAGGTGTACATATTTTTCATACCTTTTGTTTTATAGTATCTTTCCTATTCTTACTAAAATCTTATTTTTAGCTGATACATTAAAATGCATGTCATGTATCTATTTGGCACATAACAAAAAGGCATTTTCAATTACAATAATCTAACTTGGCCGGGTTCAGTGGTTTAGCCTGTAATCCCAGCATTTTGGGAAGCCGAGGTGAGAGGACTGCCTGAGCCTGCAGGTTCGAGACCAGCCCGGGCAACTTGGCAAGACCTCATTCTCTACGATAAATAAAAAATTAGCCAGGCATGGTAGTACACGCCTGTAGTTCCGGCAAGGCTGAAGCAGAATGATCGCCAGACCGCAGCAGGTAGATGCTGGGGTGGCCATGAGTGTGCCACTGCACTCCAGCCTGGGCAACAGAGTGAGACTCCAACTCAAAAAATTAAAATTAAAAAAATAAAAATAAATAATACAACTCAGCCAGGTGTGGTAGCTTACGCCTGTAATCACAGCACCTTGGGAGGCCAAGGTGAGAGAACTGCTTGAGTCCAGGAGTTTGAGACCAGCCTGGGCAACAAAGCAAAACCTCATCTCTGTAATAACATTTTTAAAAACACAATGCATACTCATCATTAGTGATGCACATTTTAAAATATCAGAGTGTGACACTGCACTGCTATGAGATTTTCATTATATTCACATTAGTGTCCTAAGGCAGACTACAGAGGACAGCACAAGAGGAAAGTCTATGGCCTCAAAATTGTAGTTTAGGCTGGGCATTGTGGTTCATGCCTATTAATAGTGAAAAATGTCCTTGCATTTTTAACCCTCTGTACTCGGAAGTCCCTCTGAGGGGACACCATAAATCCAGTAAACCACTTAGATGCCTCCTCTTAGAAGACAAAAAGAGACTGCTGGTGATAATACAGGACAAACTTATGAAAGTACATTTTTCAAAAATATGTTTCCTCGAAGTTTTCCATTCAAAAACAATGAAAAACCTATGTCCCAATGGAAATCTGACAAGGTTATGATCGATCAGCTGAGAAGTAGTTTTCAGGATCACGAGTACATCCTTCCACATCGTCTTCTAACAACAGACTCGACAATAAATGACATATTATTAATGTGGAAGGAAGAAAATAAGACTGCATTGTCTGTTTGAAAAGAAAAACACCAGGCAGAAGACGTCTCATAAATTACTATTGCACAACATGCATTCATGAATCTGCAATGCATATGGGTGACTTTTTCACACATTACCAAATGCTAGAAAAATATACGATATAAAACCTTGATTTTTTTATCATAAATAAGTTCCTCAGTGTCTAAAATTCCATCATAAGTCAAATATCATTACAATAAAATATTTGGTTCCAATGCTATGTACTATTTAATATGAAGTGATTCGTTTTTCACTATTCTGTAAAAAAGTGTGGTCAAGTTGCTGGTAGGTGATCTGTGAGATGTCTCTGAATGCAAAGGGTTACCATGTCATGACTTTTAATATATTCTGACTTGATATTATTCTGCAGCATGTAATATCAAAAGTTAATCTTGGAAAATTAGAGACCAATGTATTGTTCACACAAACTCTGACGTGGAATACAGTGTAACAATTTGGTAAATGAGTTACCATATAATCACATTTGTAATAGTCTGTTCTAGTATGAATTCTTTAATCTAAGGACATACCTTAGAGTAATGGAACTCTCCAGGATTACTACACTACTCTTACAACAACAAAAATCATGAATTTCTGAGCAAAACGCTGAATACATTCGTGTAGTCGGTCTGCAGTATAAACCCTTAGACGTTCCAATTTTGTTGCTTGGGTAAAAACTTAATCATGCTTCTTTTGTTTGTATCGTTCATCAAATATGCACTTTTTTGCTTGTGAGTGAGTTTGAGGTCTGGAAAAAGTCTCTCACAAACATATGAACACTTGATAGAATGGAATCACTGATGTTAATTAATGCTTGAACTCATAATGGTTTCCCACTCTCACTGTGATTTTAAGTTTTCCTCAATTCTGAATTGAACATCTGAATAATGTTGTACAACTGGGGGATTCTGCAAAAAGACCTTGCTACATTCAGTAAATTGCAAAATTTCTCACCATATGCACGATATGAAGTGTTATGAGGAATGAACCCATATTAGAGGATTTGCCATATCCATTACATTTTTACTGGGTTTCATTTCAGCAAGAATTCTTTGCAGAATTCAGATGTCAGACTTTTGCCTTAAGGCCTTGCTACACTGAATAAATTGATAAGGTTTCTCTCCACTGTGGTTTAAATTAATAATGGTTATTAAGCCTTGAACAAAATCTAAATAAAGGCTTTGCTATATTCATTATACTTACCAAGTTTTCCACATTACAAATCCTCCAAAATCTTGCAAGGTTTCAACACTGACTGAATACACTGCTATGTTAAATACATTTTTCTCCATATGAAATCTTTGTGAATGTTCAAGACATAAATGGTAACTGAAGACCTGGCCACATTCATTATATTTGAAATGTTTCTCCAAAGTATGGTCTAAATTATGGGAAGGGTGAAACACAAAACGTTTTCCCACTCATTACATATTAGTAAGGTTTCTATCCAATATGGATTGTCCGGTGTTGTACAAGGTGTGACTTATGATTGAAGACCTTGCCACACACATTACACTCGTAAGGTTTTTCTCCAGTATGGATTCTCCGATGTTGCACAAGGTTTGACTGATGATTGAAGACCTTGCCACACACATTACATTTGTAAGGTTTCTCTCCAGTATGAATTCTTCGATGTTGCACAAGATGTGAATTGCGACCAAATACCTTGCCACATTCATTACATTTGTATGGTTTCTCTCCGGTGTGAATTCTCAAATGACGTGCAAGGCCTGAAGTTTGGCTGAAGAGCTTGCCACATTCATTACATCTGTATGGTTTCTCTCCAGTGTGAATTCTCCAGTGCTTTTCTAGGGATGCCTTTTGACTGAATACCTTACTACATTCATTACATTGGTAAGGTTTCTCTCCAGTATGAATTCTCCGATGTCGAGCAAGGTGTGAAAATTGACGAAAGTTCTTGCCACATTCATTACATTTGTAAGGTTTATCTCCAGTATGAATTATTCGATGTTGTGAAAGGTATGAAATAACATTAAAGCCTTTTCCACATACATTACATTTGTAAGGTTTCTCTCCAGCATGGATTTTCTGATGTTGGGCAAGGTGTGATTTATTATTGAAGAACTTACCACACACATTACATTTGTAAGGCTTCTCTCCAGTATGAATTCGTAAGTGTTGTACAAGCTCTGAATTGCGACCAAACACCTTGCCACATTCATTACATTTGTACGGTTTCTCTCCAGTATGAATTTTAAAATGACGCACAAGGTCTGCAGTTCGGCTAAAGAATTTGCCACATTCATTACATTGATAAGGTTTCTCTCCAGTATGAATTACCCGATGTCTTCCAAGACTTGACTTTTTATTGAATACCTTGTCACACATATCACATTTAAAACGTTTCTCTTCTGTATGGATTATTTTCTGTATAGTGAAATATAAGCCTTGACTAAAGACCTTTCCACGCTTATTACATTTGTAATGTTCTGTCCCAATGTGTGCTTTCTGCTTTTCTGTGATTAGGGAATTAGAAAAATCATACTCATATTTATGAGAAATGTGGGGTTTGATTTTAGAAGGAATTTTGTGAAATGAGGAAACTAAGGAACCATTGCTGATATAGTTTTCAATGTGATTATATTCATACATTTTCCCTCGTGCTTGAAGTAGCTCCAGTTCCGGTAGATGAATGTGAAAGTTTAATCCAAGTTGATTTTTCATAGGCTTGTTTCCTGTACCTCTTCTAGCATGCTGATCTCTAGGGGAAGCGAGATTTTCTTTATGGGTCATATGCACTCGTTTGTAATGTCTCTGATCATCTCTACACTGACAGTCAGAGTCACGTATATTTTCCTCAATTTCCTTAAAGCAAAAATCTTCAACATCATGGCCTTTCAACAACACTGTTTGGGATATTTCTATCATATTACTCTTCCCTTTTGGTGGAAATTCCTTTACCATACATATAGGAGAGATACCTATAAGATATAAAGAATCACAGGTTTCCA
The DNA here is from genome assembly GCA_963574415.1 of Tarsius wallacei. Lineage (NCBI taxonomy): Eukaryota > Metazoa > Chordata > Mammalia > Primates > Tarsiidae > Tarsius > Tarsius wallacei. Next base: position 37,565 of record CAUYQG010005001.1, read on the forward strand.
ATTAATTACAGGTGGCCATTAAATAATCTCCTATTGAAATACATAATATTGGCTGGAGGTGGTGGCTCACACCTATAATCCCAGCCCTCTAGGAGGCTGAGGTGAGAGGATTACTTGAGCCAAGGGGTTTGCGATCAGCCTAAACAGCATAGCAAAACCTTACCTCTACAAAAAACAAAACAAAACAAAACCTAGAAATCAGCAAGGCGGTGGCACATGCCTACATTCCAGCTATTTGGGAGGCTGAGATGAAAGGATCATCTGCATCCAGGAGGTCAAGGCAGAGGTGGGCACTGATTGTGCCACTGCATTTCAACCTGGTGACAGAGACTCTGACTTAAAAAAAAAAAGAGAGAAAAAATCTCAAATATATAATAGTGGCAAAAAGCAATACTTATACTGAACAGAGTTATGTAACATCCAATCATGATCTTTCATTTTTAGGAAGAGAAAAGGAATTCTTTAAAAAAAAAAAAGATATACAGAAAGGGTGCTTATGTGTACTTCAAAATACCTGCAGGGAAGCCCATGTGAAATAATTTATAACCAAAACACTTTGCAGAAACGTAGTTAGCCCAGACAGATATTTTTTTTTTCACCATGCAGCCAAAGCACACTGCAATGAGCTGAAAACATGAACTGACTATTAAAGGAAGAAAATTTTGTACTTAACTTGGAAATGTGTAAGGTCAGAGAAAACGTTACCTGGAACACATTAAAAGACAAAAATGTACACAATATAATGCAGGCAACTATGCTCTGAATGTTTGTGTTGACCAAAATTCATCTGTTCCCTAACAGGATGTTATTGGAGGAGGGGCGTTTGAGTGATAATCAGGCCATGAAGAGAAGCCCTCGTGATTAGGAATAGTGGCCTTATAAAAAGAAACAACAGAGAGCTTGCTTTTCATTCTGTTATGTCAAGACATAGCAAGAAGCAGGCTCAGGTAAAACTGGAAGAGGGCGCTCACCAGGCACTGGTTGACGGGGCTCTGATCTTGGACTTCCCTGCCTCCAGATTTATGAAAACCGAATTTCTGTGGCTTAAGCATCTCAGGATATAGTATTTCCTTCAGCAGATTGAGAAGACTAGGACAGGAAAAGGACCATCTCATTACTATGATAGAGGTTGATAGATAGTATTAAGGAAAGTACGTTTTTTGTCTTAACCCCAAAATGCAATATTCTTAGCCATCTACAACTACCAGTTCTATTTCTATCTTTTTAAAAGTATCAAGAGGTAAATTATTTTTCAAGTGAAGTATAGCAGGTCAACGGCATTTATGTATCTAACCCCAATGTACACAGAAATAAAGTGAGGTAAACAGGATTTGATGCTGGAACTCTAGACTCACACATATTCTTAGGAACAACTGCTGATCCAAGTAGCACAGAAAACAATAGGACACAGCAAATAAAAAGAACTCAGAAGTATTTCAAGGGAGAGAAAAGAGTCAAGGACTGTTGCTAGGGGCGTTACTTATTCGTCTCTTATGGATAATGGTGATTTATCACCAGTACACAAACTGATTTGGCCACTGTTCTGTGAACATTGTCCAATGGATGAGCAAGTGCCTTTCCTAAGGAATGCAGAATTAATAGGCAAAGAAACCAATGTATAATTCACCCAGATCAAGGAACTAAGTGAGGAAAGGTCAAGCCAAAAACACAAACAAAAAGGAATGTAGGAAGACCATGTGGCTAGGGTAGCATGATGATTTCCCAACTGAGCAGAGAGATGTTTGGGGAAACAAAAGCTAGCAGGAGGGTATTGCCAAGATCTGCTCTTTATCACATTAGGGGGGAAAAAAAGGAAGCACATTAACTACAATATTAAATAAATAATATGCTTTAAAAATGGGCATGTAGGAGATGACATTGTAGTTGCAAATCTGTTGAAGTACAATTGTCCTAAGTCATTTAAAATTCTGACCTTAGCAGCAAAGAACTAATTTAGAAAGCAGCACAAGACTATTCCATTCTTAACTATGGAAATAAAATGATGAATGTGAGGAAAAATGGAAGTTAGAAACAGTCAATGTGATGATATGGGATAAATGCTACATATTGATTCTAGATTTTATGTAGAAATGTTCTTAGCAAGATCTGAAAGCAAATACCTGTATATGGCCATAGAGCAGAAATGGATGAGTTCATTGTGCACACAGAGAAATTCAACAATCATTATCAACAGTACAAAAATGTATGGAGACCATGAGTGCAGAATGATGACCCCCTGGCTGAGCTGGTAGAAATGTGTTTGAGGAAACAAAACTTGCAGAAGGCCACTACTATGATTTGCCTTGGACCACATTAGAGGAATTAAATAAAAACCTTACTAAATATAACATTAAGTAAACAATATGTTTTTTAAAAAGAAATTTAACAATTCTGGCATATTAAAAATTGTAGAAACTAGTCTTCTTTTTTCATATGTAACAATAACAGTGTCTCCACTTTGGGAGGCAGAGGTGAGAGGACCACCTGAGTCTCAGGTGTTCAAGATCAGCCTGGGCAACTTGGCAAGACTTTGTTGCCACAATAAATAAAAAAAATCAGCCAGGCATGGTGACTCATACCTATAGTACCAGCTTAAGACCAGTTTAAGATCAGCTTAAGTTTTCGGCCAGCCTGGGCAACATAGTGAAATCCTGTCTCTAAAAAATGTACACACACACACAAGGTACAAAATACCACTGGTAAAAATCTAAGAATGAACTCTAGTCAGAATGGCCGTCATCAATAACTCAAAAAACAACAGATGCTGGAGAAGATACAGCAAAAAGGGAATGCGTCTACACTGTTGGTTGGAGTGTAGACTAGTACAACCTCTGTGGGAAACAGTTTGGTGACTCCTAAAAGATCTAAAAATTGACCTTCCATGTGACCCAGCAATCCTCCTTCTGGGAATATACGCAGAGGATCACAGATCATTCTATTAAAAGGATAACTGGCCGGGCTCGGTGGCTCAGCCTGTAATCCTGCACTTTGGGAGGCTGAGGTGAGTGGACTGCCTGAGCCCGCAGGTTCGAGACCCGCCTGGGCAACTTGGTGAGACCTCATCTCTACAATAAATCAAAAAACTAGCCGGGCATGGTAGTGCACACCTGTAGTTCCAGCTACTTGGAAGGCTGAGGTGGAAGGATCGCCGGAGCCCAGCAGGTCGAGGCTGCGGTGGCCGGGAGCGGCCACTGCACTCCAGTCTGGGTGACAGAGTGAGACTCCAACTCAAAAAAAAAAAAAGAAAAAAAAAAAAAGGATAACTGCACATGCAGGTTTATTGTAGCATTATTCCCAATAGCAAAAGCATGGAACCAATTGTGTTGCCCATCAAAAGTGGACTAGATTTTTAAAAATGTGGTGCATATACACAATGGAATATTATGCAGCCATAAAGAACAAAATTAGGGACTTTGCAGCAACTTGGATGGATTTAGAGTCTATAATACTCAGTGACCTAATACAGAAACAAAGAACTGAGTACTACATGTTCTCACTCACAAGCAGACCCTGAACATTTATCACAATACTGT